>JAHBCN010005057.1:0-57850 GCA_019359885.1 Listronotus oregonensis | reverse complement strand
ATTGTGTTCGTTGTACCATTAAATTGGTCTAAATCAGAGAACAACCGACTCTCCTACTGCATTCGTTTATGTTTGATGTTCCCTTGTGTTTTAATATTGGCAAAAATCAAATGTTATTAAGGTTATATAAAAAAAATATTTTTTCTTTCTTAGATACAATTAAATTAACATACGTAATAATTGAACCCTATTATAATAACAGCTATCATCCTATGTTTATAGCTATTAACAATAATGCAAGTTACATAACATGTTTAATTCATATTTCAGTTTAGATTTACAACAAAAACAGACAAATGGCTATTAATTCTAGGAGTAATAAGTGCTATAATCTCAGGAGGAATCCAACCACTAAATAATTTACTATTTGGAGGCCTTACAGAAAACGTCATTAACTATGCTAAAAGCTGCGAAGATCGGTCATCTCAAACTTGTGAAAATGCTGGCGATGACCTTTTGACGGGAATACGTCATTTTGCTCTTTGGAATAGCGTTATAGGACTGGGAATTATGATAACCAGTTATATCGCAGCCGAAACATTTAACTACACTGGCATTAAACAAGTAAGTAAATATTATAAAAATGCACCATATACTAAGTCACCTATAAGGATATATGTATTTAAACATAATACATTTTTTAAAGACCATTATGTTGACAGCATAGACCAAAACATCGGTCTAATCTGCAAGGCACCAGAATTACTTTTTAATAAAAACTATACTATACCATACTTCAAAGAAACTATTACTACGACTGCATTATATTCAAGCATGCACACTAACAATAAATTATTGTATAGTTGGATCAGTATAAGAATGAAAATTCAGTGCCCTTTGAAAAGAAAAAAAATATATATAACAAGTAGCTGAAAAGGTTTATTTTAAACTGGCCGCCGCCTTTGCTTTTTATAATGTGCTGCTTCCCGCACGTGTCTGTAAAAATAGTCGATATAAAAACCAAAGGCGCCTGCCAGTTCAAATCAAACTTTTTAGCTAATTTTTATGTTTTTTTCTCTTTAAAGAGCACCGACTTTTTATTTTATGCTGATACAACTATAATATATAGAGCTTTTTTCAAAATAACGCCACGATCCATATAAGAGATCTTCCGCTCACTCAGTTAGTTCACCCGTGGCGCCGGAGCAGGGGTTTGTTTAATATCCAATTTTTGTAGTATTGTTTATCTTATCTCCATTACAGCCAACTTAGGGCTTGGTGTAGATGTAAAAAACTGCAGCGAAATTTTTTTGGAAGGGGGGGCAGTAGTAAATAAAATTGTAGCTAAATTTTTAACGTTTTCCAACATTAACAATATCCGGATATTGGTGTCATAATATATATATATATATATATATATATATATATATATATATATATATATATATATATATATATATATATATATATATATATATATATATATAATATCTGTTTAGTTAATAGAATTGTAAAAGGTTAGAATTATTTTATTTAGGTTAATAATTTATTAAAAATAGGTTACCTTAGTTGTGGTTAGTTGTGGTTAGTGAGGGCGCTGGAGACATCTATTTAACACTTTTCTTGCATCCTGTAGTAAAAGAATTCTTCCAGCTAATTCTAGACTTTTCCATTCTTTTCCACATTACTATATAAAGCGCGAAGGAAATCTGCACGGGCCAGTTTAGTTTTGTACTCCGACGAGATAAGAAGTTGACAGACAGTTAAAGGTTAAACAGTTCTCATTATTACGTTACGTTAAAGAGTTACCATAGAAACGTTTGTAAACCAGAAATCCAATAAAAAGGTGTAAAACCGGGATCCGTCTTTTTATACGGGGTGTCACGGAACATTTGGTGTCAGAAGCGGAACGAGGACCTACTAAAAAGCGAAAGTGATTAAGAATATTTGAATGCTTGTTGAGACCAGACAGCAAACAGCAATTATGGAAGAATTAACTACACTGATGAAGCAAATGATGGCCAGCCATGAAGATTTGAAGAAAGAAATGAAGACCAGCCAAGAAGATCTGAAGAAAGAAATTAAGACCAGCCAAGAAGATCTGAATAAAGAAATTAAGACCAGCCAAGATTCCATGAGAGAGGATCTTAAAAGAGAAATGAAGACCAGCCAAGAATCCATTAGAGAAGATCTAAAAAGAGAAATGAAGACCAATCAAGAAGAAATGAAGACCAGCCAAGAATCCATGAGAGAAGATCTAAAAAGAGAAATGAAGACCAATCAAGAAGAAATGAAGAGGGGTTAAGCAGAAACAAGACAACGGATCGAGACAATTCAAAAGGACATTAAAAAAAGCCAGGAAGAAATGAAACAAGAACTCAAAGAAAAGATGGTGAAAATTCGAGAACACCTAAAAGGAGAATTTCAACAAAGCCAAGATGAGATGAGAACACAAATGCTGATTGAATTAAAAATTACCAAAGAAGATGTTAAAGAAGAAATAGAAGAAATACAGCAGACTGTACAGCAAGTTCAAGACCAAATACAACAAGGAGTACAGCGACAAATTCAAAAGATAGCTAGTACAAGCGTCGTCTCAGAAAGTAGTACTTCAACAACTATTATGAAACCACCAACTTTTGATGGCAAGATACCCTGGGTTACGTATCTGTGACAATTTGAAGCTGCTGCCAATGGTAATAAATGGAGTTCACAAGAGAAGGCACGTGCCCTAGTACTTGCTCTTCGAGGTGAAGCTACGGAGGTTTTAAGAAACGTTCCCAAAAAGAAGCAATGTGCCTATGAATCCATTGTGATGTTCCTAGGAACGAGATATGGCGAAACGCACTTGCAGGAGGTTTATAAGGCACAGCTGCAAGGACAAAGACAGAAATACAACGAAAGCCTTCAAGAGTACGAAGCTGATATTGTACGCCTAATTAATTTGACATATCCAGCCTATCCAGAAGAAATTAAACAAGAACTAGCAGTAGGTAGTTTCATTGAAGGCCTACGTGATCCGGATATGAACCAGGCGTTAACAATGGCCAGACTTAAGAAAATATCTGAAGCTCTTGCCTATGCACTTCAATTTGAAACAGCTAAACAAACATCCAGGAATCAGGCAAGACTTCGAAGAATAAACTTTGTACCAGAAGAAGGAAATTCTAACAACGATTTGACAAGAGTTTTAAGTGAGTTACAAGAAATCATACGTAAAAAGCAAACAGGCGGAGATAACAGTATGACTTTTCGGCGAAGACACGGCATCCTTTGCAGGAAGTGTGGCAAAGAGGGGCATGTCCAAAGGAACTGTACTACATCAAATGTCCGTTCAAGTAATCCGGAAAAACTCCCAGTAGCCAGCTTTAAGGGGCGAAAGCTGGCTATGTGCTACCAAGCCCCATCAACAACAATAATTAGAGTATCCCGGCTGCAAAACAACGGCTCCAGCTTGGTAGTACCTGGAAATGCATGCGGTCGGGAATGTGAAATGGTACTAGATACTGGTTCCACACATACTATCATAAGGCCGAACATCGTAGCACACTGCAAAATATTCCATCCTGAGAAAAATTACATTTTGGAATCTGCTAATGGAGAAGTCATTACCAATTAAAGGAATACATGAAGCCAGAATAACCTTGGGAACGACAACCTTTATACACGTTGTGTTTGTTGCTGACAAAATGGATGAAGTTATCCTTGGACTTGACATTATGGAACATCAGAAGTTTGTACTTGACCTTCCACAACGAATACTGCGAACTAATAATGAAGAGATTGTAATGAGACCCCCCACGGAACAATGAAGCATTCACTCGAGAAGTTGTACTTACAGAAGATGTCATACTGCCCCCAAATTCAGAAGTCATTATCCAAGCAAGGTGTGAAGAATCAGAAGAAGGTGAAATCCTATTAGTCAAACCAATTGAAAATAGTCCACTATACGCTAAAGGAATTCTACCCGCAAGAACTCTGACGTAAAACAAAAGAAATACGGTATTTGTCAGAATGATGAACCTAAAGGACTACTCTCAACAAGTCAAAGAGGGTGACAAAATTGGTACCAATCAACCTGCTAATATGATAGTTACCAATACCTTTGCTAAACCTGTAGAAGTTGCCTCAAGACCTGGTGATTTAATCAAAAGCCCTGCTAAATCCAGTGCAGATTACTAAGCTGGAAGACCTTTTAAGAAGAAATCAAGACGTTTTCTCTCTCTCTGAAAAGGATTTGGGAAAAACCAGCATAGTTCAACATCGAATAAATACGGGTGATGCAGCACCGATAAGGCAACCACCACGACGAATTCCTTTGGCTAAAAGAGACGAAGTTGAGAAGTTAATTGGAGACATGCAAAACCAAGGCATTATAGAACCATCCCAGAGTCCATGGTCATCTCCAGTAGTCCTGGTTTTCGACTTTAGACCTGAAAAGTGGCTATTGGCAAGTAGAACTTCATCCTGAAGATAAGGAAAAATCTGCCTTTTCGACCGGAACCGGACTGTGGCAGTTTAATGTTATGCCATTTGGTCTGTGCAATGCCCCTGCTACCTTTAAACGATTGATGGAGTTAACATTGCGGGGACTAACTTGGAAAACATGCTTAGTATACCTAGATGACATTATTATTCTTGGAAAAACATTTGAAGACCACCTTAGAAATGTCTAAGAGGTTTTTCAGAAGCTAAGATCTGCCCAGCTGAAACTTAGTCCAAAGAAATGTCACCTTTTCCAGAAAGAAGTTAAATACCTTGGGCACATAATAAGTGAAGAAGGAGTGAAAACAGATCCAGAGAAGACGGAAGCTATCCAAAACTGACCTACACCCAAAAACAAGCATGAAGTTAGAAGTTTTCTGGGACTGTGCACTTACTACAGAAGATTTATACATGGATTTGCTGACATTGCGAGACCATTACATCGACTTACCGAGAATAACAAAAGTTATGAATGGATCACAGATTGTGAAGCAGCCTTTATACAACTGAAGAAAGCCCTTTGCAATCCTCCAGTGTTGTCATATCCACAACCAAATCAAATATTTATTGTGGACACTGATGCAAGCAATTCTTCTATTGGTGGAATTTTGTCACAGGTACAGGATGGCCAAGAAAAAGTGATAGCGTATTTCAGCAAAGTCCTTTCTAAACCTGAACGAAATTATTGTGTGACTAGAAAAGAACTTTTAGCTATCGTCAAATCCCTGGAGCACTTCCATAAGTACCTTTATGGCCAGAAATTTCACCTGAGGACAGACCATGCATCACTTAAATGGTTGCTTCAATTCAAAAATCCTGAAGGTCAGATAGCAAGATGGTTGCAACGTGTTCAAGAATACGATTTTAAAATTGAACATCGAAGAGGATTGAACCATAAAAATGCTGACGCTCTATCAAGAAGACATTGTCCCGAAGATTGTAAACATTGCAGTAGACGTGAAGAGCAAGAAGATCCCGATGAATTCCACTGCCGAAGAACACGCATCCAGTGCTCTCAAGAATGGGACCCTAAAATCCTCGCAAAAGAACAACGATAGGATCCTGATCTTGGAGATATCGTGAAATTTAAGACAGAAAATTCAGCACGACCCCCATATCAGAAAATAGCTTCTAAGTCTCCGAGATATAAAGGGTACTGATGATGGACTTTTAAAAAGAGTCTGGGAAAGTTCTGACGGCAGAAGTAATCTCTATCAAACAGTACTACCAACCAAAAGGATTCCTGAAGTATTGCAAGCCCTGCACAATGGTATAGGTGGTGACCATTGCGGAGTTATGAAGACTCTTGAAAACTTTCGAGAAAGGTTTTACTGGCTGGGAAGTCGTGCCGATGTCAAAGACTGGTGCAGAATGTGTAAGGACTGCGCCTCCAGCAAGGGACCTAAGACACGAAGCCATGGTAAGATGAAGCAATACAATGTAGGGGCACCTTTTGAAAGAATTGCCATAGACATAGCAGGACCATTTCCAATAATTAAATCTGGAAATCGCTATATTCTGGTAGAGATGGATTACTTCAGCAAATGGCCGCAAGTCTACGCAATACCAAATCAAGAAGCTACCACTATTGCCGACGTATTATTTCAACAATGGATTTGCCGATACGGAGTTCCAAGAAAAATACATACTGATCAAGGTAGAAACTTTGAATCTGATCTCTTCAAGAACCTCTGTAATCTCCTGGGAATCCATAAAACCAGAACCACACCCCTTCATCCCCAGTCAGATGGAATGGTCGAAAGATTTAACAGAACTCTTGATAACTACCTGAAAATTAAAATAAATGACCAACAAAGTAACTGGGACAACTGTATACAGCCGTTTTTACTGGCCTATCGCTCCGCAGTTCACGAAACCACTGGAACGTCACCTGCAAAAGTAATTTTTGGAGCGAAGTTATGCCTTCCAGTTGACTTACTTACTGGACGACCTTCTACCAATGAAAAACAGCAGAAGATTATGTAAGTCAACTTAGTAAACAGCTACAAGAAATACACGAAGGGGTTCGCAATAAGCTACAAAAAGAAAGTGACCGTATGAAGTCCCGCTATGACTTAAAAGCTAATCATCAGGAATTTTATGTCGGTGAAAAATTTTGGTTATATAATCCAAAAAGAACCAAGGGGCGTTCACCGAAACTGCAGAAGTCATGGGAAGGACCATATAAAGTAGTGACCCGGCTAATAAAAAGGTGTAAAACCAGGATCCGTGTTATTATATATATATATATATTATATATATATATTATATATATATATATATATATATATATATATATATATATATATATATATATATATATATATATATATATATATATATATATATATATATATATATATATATATATATATATATACCAATAAGCACGTTGGAGGGAGTGAGAAAGGTTAGACCGCTATTCTTTCTCTCTTGCACAAATGTTCACCGACAGTTTATAATTTTTTTTAAGAACAAGAGGAATGTAAAAATGCTACCGCTAAACACAAAATACGTCAATAAAACTTTTAAACTTGTTCATATAATGTTTATATAATCTATAGTTATGTAGAAATTTATCACAAAATAAGTCAGTCCAAAAACTAAAAAATCTCACACAAGCGGCCGGTACGGAACTGGCCTGCGGCAAACGTGTAAATAAAATCGGTCTGCTAATCCGTTTTGCGCATAATTTAAGACCCTTAGCGATGACTACCGCCACAGCGCACGTCCATTAAATCTAATTTTTGAACTGCGCATCTTATACCCTTTACCGTTCCATATGAAGGTCAGTAGGCGGTATATTCATCTTAGCATATAACTTTACATTCGATTAGCTAAAAATACATTTTTTGCAAATTATTATGGTTTATGATGGGGTCTTAAAGGCTATTAGAGATAGAAGAAAGGTTAAATGAAAAGAGATTTAGACATACTTGTTGATAACTTAGTCATACTCTTGGAATGGTTTTACAGTTTACTAAATATATTTTAGTATTTTTGATTATAATGTATTTTTAAAAAACCTGAAATATTACATTATTAAAAATTTGCGGTAAATTTTATTTCTTTATTTGTTTTTGGTTTATTATTTTTTAATCAGCTTCTTTTTATATAAATTGTGAAGTATGCTGTAAAAAAAAATGTTTTGGTGTCATCCAACTTTTTTTGCCTTAAGAAGCCACACTGATTATTTAGAATTAAAAATCAATTCATTTTACTTTCTAATTAATGTCACACATATGCAATAAATTCGTAATCGTAAATTGTAAACGTAATAAAGTAATATTTAAACCTTAGTTTTGACTCGGTTACAAGCTTAGTTTACAAAGCAAAATAGAAGCTGTTGTGGTACGTTTAATTTAAAAGCCCAGCAAATCACCAGTATCACCCTTTAAAAAGCGTAGCATAGAACATAAAAACCCAAAATCAGTACAAAAGTTAGCTTTTCCATTTTATGAAAAAATATAATGGTTTTTATAAAACCGTATTTTGAAAAATACCTACATTGACCCTTTTAAGTTTCTGAAAATGATTAATCATAATATGTTGTTTAAACAGGCTAAAGCCAGACGCTGTCTGACAAGTAGTTTTTTCAAAATGGCGGTTTATTTTTGTTTGAAAAGACATATTTTCAAAAATACAATTTTTTTATTTTTTCAAACTATCGTTAAAACTAAAATGGTTAAACCGCAATAAAGCGCTATTGAGTTAACAATAAAATTGTGTTCAACTTGCATTTGGAATTGGAATCCATACTTGTCCTAACAATTGTACCAATAGTATTTGTTACTAGAAAAAAAAACTAAATATTAGTCCATGAATGATGTGCTGTTTTATTTTATAGTTAAGATTAGGAAACTATTTTTCTAGTTATTTGATGAGTGCTGTGATTTAATCCCAACGGAAAATATAATGGCATTCTGAGGATGCCTACTATATTATATCTACTTTAACTTTTCTTAAAGTTTTAACCTGGCACAGTACATATTTTTTTGTATTAAATATAGTTTTTAAATTTTTATTCTAGGTATTTCGGTTACGATCTAATTACCTTGAAAAATTACTAAATAAGGATGTACCTTGGTTTGACGTTCACCAATCTGGGGACTTTGCTAGTAGAATGGCTGAGTAAGTATATTAGATAAGAACATTACACATTTTTGTTTTCGGATTTATGTATTTAATTAGAAAGCATTAAAACATTAAATAATTTTACTTTATTTCATTTATAGTGATCTGTCAAGATTCGAAGAAGGCATTGGGGAACGCGTCCCTCTATTTATTACCCTCCAGACGTCTTTTGTCTCAGCGCTTACACTGGCCTTAGTGAAAGGGTGGGAATTGGCTTTAATTTGTCTAATATCCCTACCAGTTTCCCTACTTGCTGTTGGTGTTGTATCATTTGTAAGTAATCTTTCTATTACCAAAGGTTAATTTGTTTTTTACCATCAAATCCAACGAGTTTTTACAGTAAAGTTCTATTTCTATTAAATATTACACTTACCAGTTCCGCATGTCAACTACAGTAGAATTGTTTTAATAATTTGAACATTAAGAAGAAATTTTTTTTTAAATGGCATTTCTTTTTATTTTTTTGCCTAAGGACATTTCGTTTAAGTTTACATTTTCTAGCATACAGAATGGCTCAAAAAAAATTAAAATAAATTGATTTTTTTTTGTTATTAAAAAATTATAAAGTTTTTCTAGAATTATTTGTACATGTCAAATAAATTTTGACACTTGCCACGTTATTAAAGTTTATAGTAAATGTCAAAAAGTAAGGTAAAGTGTAAAAATATAAATAAAAGCTATTAAACAAAGCTGTCTTAGATGTAGTTCAGAGTTGTCAAAGTACTCCTAAATAGTACTTCAAGTACAAGTAAGAGTACTCGTTAAAATGTACTTGCTTTTCCAAGTAAATTTAAAAAGTACTTGAAGTTCTACCCAAGTATTTTACTTCAAGTAAAACAAAGTACTTGAAGTAAAACGAAGTACTTGAAGTTAACCAAAGTAACTGAAGTAAATAAAAGTACTGGAAGTTAAACTACCTACTTTTACTTGACTAGTATTCTTTTAATAACATCAAGTTAAATGAAAAGTTTTACTTGACTAGCATGATAGCCTAAAATGTATTAGCTCAAAAGAAAATGTATACTTTGATAATTTAACGATTTACCTTACCTGTAAAGTATGTTATTGTGATGTAAGTATTGGGTTTTGGAAAAGTTTTCAGGTGTGGAGGTCCAATATAATGTTTTAATTCGATCCGAATGCATTTTTTATTTTATATTTTGAAACCTTATTATGACATTCTGACCCCTGATCTAGCCACGTCGAATTTGCAGTGGTCATAATTTCGGGCTATGGCTAGTTTGAGTGGCAGAATGTTTTAATCAAGTAAAATTATGTCACTCAAAATAGCCACATCGAATTTGAATTGGTCAGATTTTCGGGCTATGGCTAGATTGGGTGGCAGAATGTTTTAATGCCACCGGGATACCGAAAGTTTCAAGATTTTCCCTTATAAGGTTGCTTCAAAGGACCCTCCCAAGCCTTAAAGCCTACGACACGGCTAAATACAAAAAATAATAATAAATTAGAAGTAAAAATCACTGTTTAACTGGACTGCACCTGACTTGACAACAATTTCTTTTGATAATACCACTACATAGGTCTTACGACAAAGGTTATTCTCAAAATTAAATTTGTTAAAAACAAGGCTACGTAGTTGCCTTTAAAAGAAGAATTTGGAAGCCTTGTTTCTGATGCCCTTCGAACCTAATTTAATAACAAATATTTCTGCAGACGTAGTTATTACCAGGGTATGACAGAAAAGCAAAATTTAAAAGTTTCCTATCGTGGTCTTAGTATGAATAAATTTTATTGTTTTTTTTTTACTTTCTATTTTATATTTGTTTAAACTCTGCTGTATAATGTTGACATGTACGTGTTGACTCGTTTCTTGTTTTTGACATTAAGAGCATGTACCTTTTCTCAGAAACTATAACTTACGCGAGAAAAAGTTTTGTGTAAAATATGTTTGTTGGAAAATTTTCTTTAATTTTATGCCATTATTAAGTTTGTTGCGATTTTATATACAGGGTGGCGACACAAAGTTTTTTTTAATAAAACACCTTATATTTTATAACATTTTTGGTTAGCCCTTTCAAAGACAATTTCAATCATATATATGACTACGGATCTATCATGCACCGTTTCGAACTTATTAAAAATGGTATTATGTAAAAGCTTTAAAAAATGCGTATTCTTCTTTATAGGATAGTACATTCAATATTCTAATTTTAAATTCCGTAAAAAACTACACACTGTTGCCAAGGTTTGCAAACATTTTTATTAAATGATATCACATAGAATAGGCCCGTTCCGGCTCACCGTTTTTGGTCAACTGGCGGATTCAAAAATTGTTTATAAAATTACAATGATTAAGATATAAAACTATGATTCAAATTCATTTGTGAAATATGGCAACATGGTGGAATGTTTAAAATTTCGTTTTAATATAACTTCTTAACTAGAAGATTCTATTTGACCTTCGATCAGTGAAGTCACGCGATAAAAAGGTCTTTACGAAAAGGGCGTTAGCAAAGCCTTATTAACCGATTTTAATCCTCAGGGATCAAAGAAAGAATGACGCCACTTAATGGGGTCCTATTTCTAGGACTAGGCGCGGTGAGCAAAGATTCCTATATCCTGTCGTTTTTTTGTTTTCGTGTTGTGCACGAGGTGTCTTCGAATGCCGGAAAAAGGATGCGCAAGTGTGGTGAACTGAATGACAGAAACTTGAGTTATGCAATAATTACAGTAGCCGCTGTTTGAGGCAAAGGAATAGTGATAAAGTGCGCTGACGAAATGGATAGCCTCGCTTCGAGAGGTGCCACTCAAGGTCATGAAGTAGACAGAAAAGCGCCGATCGAAACGGAGTAAATCCGTTTCGAAAGGTGCCCCTGTGTCAGAAGGCGGACAGAACCCGCTTTTATAGGGAAAGGGTTCCTTAGTTTTTAACCGAAAAACTGATAGAACCATTTTTTATAGGTAGCTTGGTGCATCGGCCTCAGAATGAAGAACATCTGGTTCCTGTAACAGACTCCAAGAAGCTACCATCGTAATGCAACCAGAGAGAGGCACGACGGATCGAATCATCGCTTCGGTCATACTTTCCCAGGGGACAGTAATACTGTATGGAACACATATTGTGCTCGTGTCCAGTAGTCATCAGTAGTAAGCGGATAGCTGTAAATCTCTCCCAATCTGATGACTCGGATTCGTTGGAAGTCTAATCCTGTTCGGAGAAACATAGTATGTGTTAGAAACAACAGACTGATAAGGTGCAGTGGAGGCGTAAAGAGTTCACTCATTTTCTTAACCTAACCTAACCTAATAACTCGCCATTAATTTGTACTTTTCATCGAATTAAAATACATTGTAAAATTGCTTGGATTTTCTGTGGGCTTCGATTCTGGCATCCAGATTTTCAAATCGATTAGCAAGACCTGGAAAGTCTTTAACTGATATGTGTATGTACTGGTAAATTAGATCTAAAGGAGACCAGAGCCAAAAATAAATAAAGAAAAAACTTCTTATAGTTCGTGCAAAAATTGTCTTAAAACTAAGCCTAGTTAAAGCAACGCGTTTGATATTAATCTGCTTTCCCTCGTAAATAAATTTGTATGAGGATTATGTAATCTGGATTAGGGATTTGGCACACAGCTGATTTATCTGACAAATAAAACAAAACGAAAACCAACGACGAAAACGGCCAAGTAACTTCCAAATTTTTAATTGGTTTGAGATCCTTCTCTTCCATTTTGAATGAGTATTATTATTAAAATTTTTGAGGTGTATAGTTGTATGCACACATTTATTCAGATTTCCTTTGGACGTTCGCTCAATAATTTTTCTGCAAGATGGAAAAGTTGACACAAGAACTCCTAACTTCTCACCGCTGAAAAAGAGATTCTTGAATGATGATTGCTATGATATGTCAAATATTAGAAGATAAAAAACAAATAGAGGTGGGCTTGAAGAGAAATCTCAAGCATGGAAGAAAATTGAATCTGAGTTTAACAATACTATACCTATCTCAAATTTTCAGCTTCTAAGAACAACTTAAAGAAAATACGAAAATAGAAAAAAAGAGATTCTAAAAAAGTTGGCAGACCATATGGCTAAGGAAACTTATTTAACTGGGAGGAACTGCTCCGGTAGACATAGTTACTTACGACAAGGGGGACAATTTATTATTAATAAATTTTTAAAATGAAAAAGTCAGTAAAGGATTTCATCCATAATTCGATTCAGATAATATGGATCAGGAAAACAACAATTATACACATAATGCCATTTAAATGAAAATTTTGAACCCGAATTTGAAGACCTTGAAAAAGTAGAGGAATAAAGTGCATCCAATAACCCAGAGGAACAAGCTGAGGAAGTTATTGAAATTTTTGAATTTAGATGACTAGAAATCAGCTTGAGAAAGTGAAAATAATGTAAGGATTTACATGTTCTAGAGCACACACATTTTATTCTAAGAAACATTTTTTTTTAGGTAATCTATGATAATTTTCTAATACCTGAGTCCCAAGTTTAGTATCAAAGTGTTAGATGTCCACCAACAGTCCTACAAAATCCAACAAATCCCAAAACTACTACCCAATTTAGAAGCCACCACCAGTGCAACAGTGAACACATCAGCAGGTAAAAACAGGAAAAATAAATCTCTTCGTCGTGACCGAAGACCTGTTGGAGGATTGCGTGCTCTTACATCTTCTTGATGTTGGAGAAAAATTGCAACATTTTATTGGATAGGGAGGTTAGCTTTAATGAGAGAAAACAGGGGTATAGTAGAGCATACCATTGAGTCGAAAAACTTTGCAATTAAGAAGAATATAGACAAAAACTTAAAATTTTAAAACTCCAAGAATAAAATGCAAGTTTAGTAAAGGTATGAAGAGTAGCTATTAAAATAGAGCTGTTAAAACTAGTAATTAATTATAAAAAGATCACTTGCTTACTACATCTAATCATTTAAAAGTAACTGCATATTTTTTTAATGTATTTTTCTAAGATTTATTTCCAATATCGTCAAAGACTGGATTATATTTTCATGTATAATCCAAATAGAATGATATGATGCACTTCAACCACTTAATGCGTCTCTGTTAGTATAAATCATGCATAGTATAAATCTGTAAGAAAATATGTTATTTTTTTTGTATGTTTAAATGTGTTTTGTTTTTTAGTCTTAGATTTTTGACTGTTAAGAAAAATAATGTTGTTTTTTATTGTTGTGTTTAAATATTTTTGTTATATATCGGCGTATGTTGTTTTTTATTGTTGTGTTTAAATATAAATATTTGTGTTTTACATCGGCGTAGCTAAAATTTTTAAACTTTTTTATCTAAAAATTGAGACATGGGACCCACATCAAATTTACACCCAGATACATTTCCAAGAGGAACACTTTTGTAGAAAGAAAATTTTCATTTCGGGATTTATGAAAAAAGTTGATTTTTTCAATTGCCCCTGAAAATTCTACGTTTCAAAAGTAAATCCTTAATTTGTATTTTTTTCCTAAATTTGATCAAACTTTATCGGTAAATCCCAAATTTTGCAAAATTTTGTATGGTTTTTTAAAAACCATAGCCAGTATAATTTTTTTTACTCAACAATTTTCTTATACATATACTTCAGATGCCTCTAACTTCAAGAAAAATGCGAATATTTCCGCGTTATTTGGAATTTGACGATAAAATTTAAACAAATTCATGAAAAAAATACAAATAGAGGACTCGCTTTTAAAACTTAGATTTTTTCTGGGGGACAGTAAAAAAAATCAACTTTTTTTGCAAAAACCAAAATAAAAATTTTCTTTACCAAAGTGTTCCCCTTGGGGCCAGTATCATCTGGTATAAATTTGGTGTGGATCCCATGTCTCAATTTTAAGATAAAAAAGTTTCATCAAAATCCTAGCTAAGTCCTTGACTATAGAATTAGGGATGTGTTTGTTTACAGACTTGTTTTCTTAAAATATGTCATTTAAATAGGTATAAGTTTTGTTGGGAATATTATAATAAAAAATATTTTTTATTTTATAGATCTTTTTATTTTAAACATCTAAAATTACATGAATAATCTGTACCAAAACTTACCTAATTTATGCAGATTACAAAAAACTTGTACAAAATTAAAAAGAATACAAAATTATTGTAACCTAAAATAATGGAAATGTTTTAACATTTAATTTGTTACAGAAAGATTAATAACATTTTTCTACAACCAATGTTTACAGTTGCCCAAAATAATGATCAATTAAATGTCTGCGGTAGTCAAAACCATTAATGTTAGGATTTCTTCCTTGATTAATTGGATCAGGGATATCTCCAAGCTCAATTAAATAATTTAGTTCATCCGCATCTATATTTTCAGCTGGAGGAGGTGCATTTTCATTATTTTCAATTGCAATATTATGTAATATTCCTGTGGCCACAATCACTTCGCTGACAATTTCTGGTTTATACCTCAGTCCATATGCTAAAATAGGAAACCTCCTTTTCCAAACGCCAAACAGTCTTTCTACACTATAACGTGTCCTAATATGTGCCTCATTGTACAATTGATCAGTTTGGTTTGCAGGATTTTAACAAGGGAACTAACAAGTACATACGGTTAGCATAGCCACTGTCACTTCCAAAAATTAAGTGGTAAGTAATTTTATAAACAGTCATTACTTAACCAACTAATTTACTATATGTCTTTTAAGAAAGTACCTATTGGATAAAAAAAGAAGCATGTAGTTCAAGCTGTAATAAAATTTACAGTTCTTTTTATCTACACAGTTTAAAATGGCAAAAATAATAGATATATATTTTAGGCTTAATTACTTACCCTAATAAAACAGAATCTTGGATTCATTAGCCTTCAAATCTTGTCCGAATATCTTAATTATTATTGGAACATGGTCTGATCATGAGTAGATGAAGGCCATCTTGTTACAATATCCTGAATTTTTAGTTTTGAATCCCCTACAACTTGAGTGCATATAGAAAAATACCTCTTCCTGTTCTTGAATAATTCAGCATCAGTTAACGCAAAATATGTATACCAAAAAATGACAATTTACTATAAGAAGATGCAGACATTTTGTTTACTAAATGAAGACCTAAAAATAAACGACACCTACTCCGGAGACTGTATTCTAATATGTGTTCCATCCACACAACCCAGCACCTTAGGAAACCTCAGAAATTGTGTAAAAGTCAGTTGAAATTCTAAATTCTTCCTGATCATTTTCAGGCATTTTTCATGTACTTTGGTCAGATTAGACAAATTGCTCTAGTAACCCTCCTTAAAGACCTCAAAACTGTTGTTTGATGACAACCAATGAAATCAGATATTGCTGTTTGATGGGCACCAGAAGAATACAATCTTAAAGTAACCAACAGTTGGTTGATTGCAGTTAAACTATTATTTCTAAAATAGTTTAAAAAAACTTTCTTAAGATATACCAAGACATTAGCCTTAAAGAGAAGCAGATCCATTAGTAAGAACTTACAGATTATTATTATGCTCAATTTCATCTTCGATTTCATTAAGAAAGTTTAAAACAGTGGGTTTCGTTAGGCGAAATCGACGAAAAAATGAAATATTGTCCATGGTGTCAAAATATTCGCTTCTTTCGTAATTCCGTCTTGGAAATCCAAAATTAATTATATCTAAAATATCCTGATCGTCTTCTAGAAACAGTTCCTCTTCTATATCCATATCTATCCAAAATATTAGTCAAAAATTCCGAGAATAAAAGCTGCATTGCTGCACAACACAAACCAAAACAAACAAAATGTTTGGTTAGAATCATTAAAAATTAGTTAATCCTGCGACTAAACCCTCCTCTCTGGTGGATCTTCTAATCGAAAGCTTAAACTATTTTTTTCGAGTGGTGCATGGCAAATTTTCGAACTAAGCGAGATTAAACTCCTAATCGAGATTAAGTCCATACGGTGCATACGGGCATTATAATAACACCCTAAAACGGTTGTGACCACGTTAATAGAAAGCGAATTCACAGATTCATATCTTAATAATTCAAATTTTATAACCAATTTTTGAATTTGTCAGTTAAGCCTAAACGGTAATTTCTGGTTAGTCATAGATGTTATGTTGTATGACTACAGGCCTGTGATGCACCCATTCTACATCACAAGCCCATAGTCATAGATATCGTTGAATGTGTCTTTTAATGGGCTATTTAAAAATGTCATAAAATATAAGGTGTTTTATTAAAAACAATCAGCTTTGTGTCACCACCCTGTATATAGAAATACAACACACCTGGGAATAAAAAATACCTTTTCAGTATACAAGTTATTTAAAACACTTTTTCTCGTATAGTTTCCTAGAAAAGGTGTAGGGCCTTCATAAACGGGACACACAGTAATTATTTAATATCTATTAGGCTTAAGTAAATTTGTTAAATAGTTTTTCTATTTATCTATATTATTTGCGATGCCTTATAGGCTCTAGTGATAGGTAGTTTTCCGGCCCCAAAAAACGCTCCAGCACGCGCCTACTTGTATATTTACCAGCAAGCTATTTTTTCTTTTTGTGTAACAAAATAAAGCACAGATTACAATTTAACGCCTTTTCCACAATATAGTTGCGGCAAATTTAAGAAAAAACTAAAAAAAAACCTGTTTAGAAAAAAGCCCGTCCGGATAAATATACACACTACCTGCAATGTTAATACAAAAACTTTATTTATTTTCTTAATTTTTATTTTTTAGATAATTGCAATACTTTAACATTAATAAATTAAAGCATTATACAGGATGTTCAAAAAATGGACGGTGATATTGTAATGGGCGATTCCTTGTTTAAAAATATTAAAAAAAGTTTTTTTTACTCGATTCTTTTGAAATTTTGCAATTTTATTTGTTGTATAAAGAGGCTAATTTAGCCCTAAATAGATTAAAATTATAAGGGCCAGTGGCGTCCCGGGGGGTATCTTAGCGAATAAAATTGGTAAAAAGGACTCCACCGCCTTTTTTGCAACTTTAATATTTGTTGGTTGATTAAGCGTCTAAAAATACAACTTCTTTACCTTTTGTATTTTTTTCGTATCTCATTTCGTTTTCGAGAAAAAAAAACGGTTTTATTGCATGCAACTGGACCAAATTGGTTTATTAATTTTTGCTAAAAAAATCTTGAAAACTGTGCATTTCCGGACCCATGTTTATAGAAACTTTTTCTTATAATTTTAAACAAGGAATCATCCATTACAATAAATAAAACAGATAAAAAAGCAGTCTCTTATATTTTTATATCAATGAAGGTTAAAATGTATGTTAACTCTTCATATAATTTAAAATGGATTTGTAAATAAATAATTAAGAACGGCTGCTTTTAAATAATATAAATTAAAAAAAAAATCCAAAATTAGTCTTTTTTCGAGTTTTTTGATAACTTATAAAAATATAATGACCTTTAAAATACCATGGGATTAAATGATTTAATTTGTTGTACACTTGTTACTAATTTTACAAAAAGAAAAAGATTTAGTTCCGCCTAAAAAGTTTGTTAAAAAATAAATATGATATTCAGCTGCGCTTTGCTTCTGCCAAAATGTAGACACTCGAACAAACATCAAACGACTTCACCGACATCTCCCGTTGCCATCTTTATGAACGCGCCGTCATTGCCGGCACTACCGGCTTTCATTGTCTTTTAAAGATTTGGTTGTTGCCATTTCTTTACTTTAATTAACAAGTTTTACGTATATAAAAAAATCTCCCCATAAACACTAAACTTACCCCGGTATAAATGTTTGAATTCAACACTGTTCATATTACATTTGTTAATTTGCCGCTATAACAGCTGTTAGGTAACCCGTGCCAATTTTTTTAGTTTATTTGACATGCACAATTGCACACTTATCCGAAATTTGAATTAAACATTACAAAAAAAATTCTCATATGCTTCAAATTTTTTTGACCACCCGGTATAATACTCAAACACCTATTTTTTTTTAATATTTGATTGTGTGTAATTTGTTCTATCTTTCGAGGAATAAGTGATACATAATATACCATGTTCAAAGTACATCTGCTTTGTAGATTATATAAAAAGAATTATTTATGTTTATAACATTAACAAAAAAATAGGACTTGTTTTCCTCTACTTTTATACACTACATTAAAGCTCTAGTACAATAAATGAAGAGACAAAGCTGTAAATAAATATGTACAGTTGTCCCTTGTATCGCAATTCTTGGGTCTTCGGGGATGCTTTCGGGCGAAAAATAGTTTATCAACATCAACAGATGGGAAAGGGCTGAAAATGGCCCCTCAAGACCCTAAAAATGGGTTTCCCGCTAATACCTGCCAAAATATGCGAATTGGAGAATTTTTGTATAATCAAAAAATGAATATTGCTATAAAATCTACAAAAATGGTCTCGATCATTTTTTTTTTTGAAAAATCGATAGTTTTTGAGATAACGGGACCCAAAAGTCCCCTCATTTCAGCTTCCGCCCTACCGCTAGAATGCCGCTATCTTTATGGGTTCCTTTATAAGCGGGCGGACGAATTGTCCCATTACTTGGGCAATAATGTACATTTTTTAATCATTCAAAGTTCATCGGAATGTGAAAACCCGTACCTATCATTGTATATGAGTTTGGGTCCATACTGATTTTTCTAGAATAATGGTTTGTTATTAACATTTTTTTTTTATAATGAGACCTTAGCAAGTGTTCAATGATCATAGAAAATTTCTTTAACCAGCCTTCTTGCGTTTTGATAAAAAATTGTTTTGCACATATGCATTTTTTAGCTGTTTAACCACATCTATCCAGTGTGGAATATTATGAATTTTTCGACAGCCGTTTTTGCGAAAAAATAGTAAGGACCTTTTTTGGAGATATTAAGGTAATCTTTATTTTTTTAAAAAACAAAAATTGTCTAATTCGCATATTTTGGCAGATATTCGCGGGAAACATATTTTTGGGACTGGGACACATTAGATACATGTGGTAGTAGTAGTTTCTTACTAAAACATGCAGATGGGCAAAACAATTTTTTATCAAAACGCAAGAAAGATTGTAAAGGTAATTTTCTGGGATCATTAAACACTTGCTAAGGTCTCTTTATAAAAAGAAAGGTTATTAGCAAACCATTTTTTCAAAAAATATCAATAATTTAATGAGATACTCTCAAAATATTGTTTTTCCCATTCCGATGAACTTTGAGAAATGAAAAAATGGACATTATCGTCCGAGTAATGGAACAATTCGTCCGCCCGCTTATAAGTGAATCCATAAAGATAAGGGCATTCTAGCGGTAGAGCGGCAGCTAAAATAAGGGGACTTTTGGATCCCGTTATCTCGAAAACTATCGATTTTTCAAAAAAAATATAGGAATCATTTCTGTAGATTTTAAGGCAATCTTCATTTTTTGTTTAAACAGAAATTCTTCAATTCGCATATTTTAGCAGATATTAGCGGGAAACCCATTTTTCGGACCTTGAGGGGCCATTTTCAGCCCTTTCCCACCAGTTGATGTTGATAAACTATTTTTCGCTCGAAAGCATCAGCGAAGACCTAAGAATCCCTTCACAAATAAAAACTGTACAGATTTATTTACAGCTTTGGGCACTTTCAGGTCTTCAGCTACTGGACTACTCGTATTTTTTATATTATTAAATAATGTTTTTAAAACAATAAAGATCATAATTCCTTAAATTGATTCTTTTTATTTTTTTCTTGTTGTAAAATACAAACAAATATACCCAATTTTTAATATTTTTAAATTATAAGAGTCTACCTAATAACCTAATAATAAATGTTGAATAAAATTTGCCTAATTTGCATTTAAACAAGATACAATCTTATTATTTTTTTTTTCAGTTAACAACTAGATTTTCTGAAAAAGAATTGGACGCATATGGTGCAGCAGGAGCTATAGCTGAAGAAACATTAACATCTATTAGGACTGTTATTGCCTTTGGAGGTGAAAAAATTGAAAAAGAAAGGTATTTGCTCCTGTTGGGATTCCTCGCCTTAAAATTTTCTGGAGGTCCCGGGGTATAGCGTACTGAGCTGCTCGGCCCTATTGACCCTTATGAACTGACAAATCGCCTGAAACAAAAAAAAAAAAAAAAAAAACACCGTTCAAATAAATTCATATCGAACCATCCTAATTTACTGTGATTATACATAGATCCCACTGGCCCCTCCTTTGGTCTAATTTTTATACAAATTTTTTGACTTATGAACAACCATAGGGGACAATAAAACTGCTATATAAATGATAAGTTTTAATGTTGGCTAGAACTTTACGAATATTTTCAAAAAATGCAGTAATTTCAGTAGTCCCTACCGATGCCCTCTGCTTCTTTATATTTGTAGCCAGACGAACGGAAAGTCCATTTCTGATGACAAACGAGTTCACAAAATCAATACCCTGTCTGCCCTTTTTGGTCAAAAACTTCTTGATCGCACTTCATATATCTGCCTTAGTCAAAGGAAATCCCCAATCACTTACAGTTCCCAGCGTTTGCGCTATCAATTGTTCTTCGACTGTAGATAAAACGGTTGGATGGCCGGGATTACCTTCATGAGAACCACGAAGTTTGATCAATAACGTCGTTCTGTTCATCTTATACTTTTCGGCGGCCGCCTTCTGTGATAACCTACCCCTTTTTACTTCACATATAGATATTTTAAGGTTTTCTACGTTATAGTTTTTATACAAACGACTTCCCACTTTTTTGTTGATTCTTACCATGTTTTTTACCCTTTATTTTTGGCACACTAACGCCTTAAAATGCAGCGGAATGCTCAAGCATGTGCTAACGAATTACATAATGAACAAAACCTCAAATTTCCGCCGATTTATGCTTGTACGAGGGGCGATGGCAAAGTAGCCCCAGAAGGTGTTAACTAACCCTTAAAGTCAAAGTAACCTAATTTTACGGTACCGATTCACATTCGCTGCCCAATAGCGTTGTCTAATTTTTATACAGAATGATATTTCTTTGGAGTTTTAAATTCAAAGCTATTAGAGTACCTACTGCACTAAGTAAAAAATATATATTTTATAAATAATTGTATTGTTTTTACAAATTGTAGGTATGACAAAAATCTTGTTTTTGCCAAAAATAATAACATAAGAAGATCATTTTTTGAAGCAATTGGATACGGTTTACTTTGGTTTTGCATTTACTCAAGTTATGGTTTAGCATTTTGGTATGGTATTAAATTAATGTTGGATGGAAATCCAACATATACACCTGGAAATATGATCACGGTATGCTGATGTGTTTTACTCGTCCCAATAAGAAAACCCAAAAATTGAGTGAAACGAATTAAAACTGGCTCGTTTTTAGGTATTTTTCAGCGTTATGTCAGGAAGCATGAGTTTTGGTATCTCATCTCCTTTTATTGAAGCATTTGCCGTTGCCAAGGCTGCTGGTGGAAAAGTCTTTCATATAATCGACACTTTACCAAAAATAAATTTATCTAAAAATACCGGACAAAGATTAGGATCAATTAAGGGAAATATTAAATTACAAAATGTTAGTTTTCATTACCCTTCACGTACAGAAGTACCAGTAAGTATAAAGGAATTTGTTTATACAATACAATTAATTAATCAAGATTTATGTACATGGAGTCTCAGAATATGTAGGCAATCTCTCGGAATCTGATAGAAAACCTAAAAACACTATGGCAAGTTTCCATAAACTTTTTTCCTACGACCCTCCGCTACCGAGATACAGGTACATAACGGACGCCCCTGGAAACTGTTTTTTTTTAATAGATTTTAAAATATTAGACGTATGTTTTTTAAATGAAGGTTACTAGTTAAGTCTTTTTAAAATGAACTCATTCAATCATATTTGACTTATTTAGTTTGCCAGGGACGGACTAGCTCTAACACAATAATAGCAATTTTTTTAACACCCTGTATGATGAAGGCTCAACAAAATTATTTTTGGATAGCTTTAACCTTAAACTAAAAAAAGGTATTCTCGATTGACATCGATAAAATCAACTGTTTACGAGAAATAAAATATTATGATTGCTAAAGCTTTTACAGTATACAGACCATTTTGGGGTCCATTTTAAAAAGAAAACTTTATATGAACGTATGTCGTAAACGTTTTTACTTTTGAGATACAGGGTGTAAAATTTTCAAAAGTAAATCATTTATCATAAATACCTGTAATACCACTTTAGAGATTTAAATGGAATTTGGCATAAATGTACTATGTATCAAGAAGCATTTTTTAGTGTGCCACATTTTTTTTATTATTTTCACCAGTCTGTTCGCACGGAATTTGCCTGCCTATTTTGGCAGACATTGATGGTATGCCACTGATTTCTCTTAAAATAAAAAATATTTTTGAAATCCCCAAACATTTCTAAGTAAAGTTGATCATTTGTTTTTTTTTCCGATGCACGGTTTTCGCTGAAAAAAATTAAAACCGTTTTTCTGCATGATCATAACAATATCGGTAAAGGATATCACCATGCAGAGAAATATCTAGACTTAACTTTTGTAGGTAAAAACCGTGCGTCGGACTAAAAAAAATATAAGCAGATTTAATCTTTTGATTTTTTTTTAGTCCGACTTACGGTGTTCACCTAGAAAAATTGAATCTTGAAATTTCTCTGCATGGCGATATTCTTTACCGATATTGTTATGATCATGCAGAGAAACGGTTTTTATTTTTTTTAAGCGAAAACCGTGCATCGAAAAAAAAAGTGATCAACTTTACTTAGAAATAATTGGGGATTTCAAAAATAGTTTTTATTTCAAGAGAAATCAGTGGCTTACCATCAAAATAGGCAGGTGAAATTCCGTAGGAAAGCACCGGTGGAAATAAAAAAAAATGTGGTAGACTAAAAAATACTTCTTGATACATAGTACATGCATGCCAAATTTTATTTAAATTTCTAAAGTGACATTACAGATATTAACAATAAATGAAACACTTGATTTTATGAATGTTAATCAAGAATACCTGTTTTTTAGTTTAAGGTTAAAGCTATTTAAAAATAATATTGTTAAGCCTGTATCATACAGGGTGTTAAAGAAATTGCTATTATTGTGTCAGAGCTAGTTTGTCCCTGGCAAACTATATAAGCCAAATATGATTTAATTGGTCCATATTAAGAAGACTTATCTTGTAACCTTCATTAAAAAAAATACGTCTAGTATTTTAAAAGCTATTAAAAAAAAACAGTTTCCAGGGGCGTCCGTTATGTATCTCTATCTCGGTAGGGGAGGGTCGTAGAAATAAAGTTTATGAGAACTAGTCATAATATTTTTAAGTTTTCTATCAAATTCCGAGAGATTGTTCACATATTCTGGAACACCCTGTATAACCTATGTAAGAATAGGAATTTATTTAGAATCAAAATTTAAAGAATACTATTAGACCATAATATATTCCTTTAAAAAAAGTGCCCTAAGGTATCTTGTATAGAAGTAAATTAAATATTTTTTATGTGTTTTTATAACATTACATTCATTAATTATTAGTTATTTTTGATAATAATAATTAAAAAAAAAACAGTGTAAAGGTAGTATTATTTTAGTTATTAAAATAATTATTTTATAATTATGTTTACCTATATGGTAATTATCTATAAAGTTATGTATATCAAAAAAGGCGTTTTTATGTAAATTTTCTGTAATACGCTTGTAACCCTCTCTTTCTTTAAATATCGTTACTCTCTATAATGCTGCAAATTTAATGAGACACTTATGTTTAAAAAATTAACAGTTAGTTTTGAGTTGGCATATTTTTTAGATTTTGCGAAACCTTAACCTTGAAATCAATGCAGGTGAAACAGTAGCTCTTGTAGGAAGCTCTGGATGTGGAAAATCGACAGTTTTACAACTGGTTCAAAGATTTTATGATCCAATTAATGGACAGGTAAGCAAAATAGTTAATAACATATTTTATACAAATTTAGTACTTTGTATAGATAATCAACGTCTATGAAGTAATAATCTATATAAAAACCCAAGATAAAATTTAAATATTAGGCAGAATAATATTAGAGTTACACCTAACGTTTTCACCACTGTATATTAGCAATCCACTATACTTCATGACACTTAATTAGGACCTTTACCATATAAAATATAGAAGCACTTGCAGAACTTGCAGTATCCTGGTAAAGCATATTAACCACCCCTTAATTTGGTACGGGCAAACCCCTTCCTCATGGGATAGCCTACTACCGGCCTTCAAAATCATCCCCTGAACTGCCAAACTTGGATTCCCCGATTATAGGTACATTTACCCATTTATTTCAAACAACACAAATCTTATTAAAATAAAAATGGACCGACACCTAAAGGAGAATAAAAATTCTGGGGCACAATTTCGCAAAGAAAGAAAAAGAAAGCTCCTTAAGACTGCTGGCTCAAGACAGTCAAAAATCATAGAACATTTTTGGTAATTGTTTAGAAAGTTTTGGTATATGGGTTTTTTTTTTGGGCGCTGATTACGAATCTGAAAGAATCTTTAGTCGGAAACTTGTCGTTTTTAAGATATAAATCATCAAATTTGAAAATCAAACTAACCTCTTTTTTTCCTAGTCCTTCTTTTTGCACAAGGGATTTTTTAAGCAAACATGGCCGCGGCATGTGAAAGTTTTATAAGGTGTTTTTAAAATATTATGTGACACTTTTTTGTTAAAAATTAGGAATTTTGTACAAAAAGAAGGGGAAATACTCGTATAGTGAAAATGGGGCTAGTTTGATTCTCAAGTTGATAATGGATATCTCGAAAACGAAACGTTTTCGACTAAATTTTTGTTCAGATTTGTGATCAAACCCCCGTATATCAAAATTGTTTAAAATCCGCATTGTTGCAACTTTCTAGACAATTACCACATTTTCCCACAAGCCAGAAAGATTTGGACAAAAAGCCGTAAGCTTTAAAATTAATTTAATTTCGTCTATTTCTATTTATTATTTTTTTAAGTAGTTAGATCTAGCATCGGTCTTTTTGCAATGTTAAGGAATAAAAGTATTATGATTTTACCTATAAAGTTTAAAGCAAATTTAGGTTCTTATGGTTAAAAATTCTATTTGTAGCTCTAGAAAATTTTATTTTTTAGCTTTCTTATAGTAATAAGGCTTAAGTTAAATATGGGTTAAAAAAATCTACTTTTTTTCTTTGCATTTCTTGACTTTTCTGAGTATAAGTGTCACGAAAACACATTTTAAAAAAAAATGTTTGTGTCTGTCTGTAAACGCGATAACTTCCGAACAAAAAAATCGTAGAGACTTTAATTTTGATACACAAATGGTTTTTGAATAAGGCATGTGTATAATAGTTCATTCATTAATGGACAAAATCTAGTGGATTTAAAGGGAGGCAAAGGGGGTAAAGGGGTTAAAATATTTTAAAAATTCTGAGCAAATTAAAGTAGAGACCTCAAATTTTGTGGTTTTCATTTGTAGCGTTTTATGATAGCAGAGGATTTTTAAATAATTCGCATTTTTATTTGTACATAACTCATTTTAATATACTGTCTCGGTACCTTAAAAAAAAATATTTTTCATTATACTGCACTATAAAAAGATAGGCCGCCCCAAAAAAAGTTTGCCCCCTCCGCCCTTTGACCCACGCTACGCCGCTGTATGTGGGTAGTTACTGACCCCCATCATAAACTCTCGACTAACGGACTCTAGAATATCAGTACGGTGTCTATTTATAATTATTTCTTTGCTAATTTTTTTAAAATTATTTTTTGTTATCTACAGGAATCCGTGACAAACAGTTAAAGTCGTGATCTTCGTAATTCGTTTTTTTATGATAAAATGACTAATTTGGAATCCTTGCATTGTTATTTGTTTTTTGCTTGTTAAAAGCTTATCAATCCCAATTTTAAGGTACCTCTACTGGGTGTGATTTATTTGATTGAGTTTTCTCCAAAATTTTTGGAACATATCTTTAATGCATATTTTTATGTTAAAAACGCGTAGAGTAAAAATGATTTTTTACGTTATAAGACATATTTAAGAGATATCATTATGTTGTCAAAGTATTTATTTTTCTATCACTTTTGGAAGTTTAATATCATTTTGGAGAAAAAACTTAATTTTTATATACATTATATTTAAATCGGTTTTACGGATTTAACAAATATAACTTTTTACAGTTACCGTATTTTTATTGAGTCTCATTTTTTTAAGACAATATATTTTTAAAAACTGAAAAGAAAAATATTATAACCAAATACAAATTTTGACAAGTGGTAATTTTTTTAAAAATGCCTGCGTTAAATGTATATCATTTTTGAATTTAATAAAATTGGAATTATTATCAAATTTGATTAAAAATTTGGATATTGAGGATCATAACAACTTTGAAGTAACATAATTGCCGTTACTGTTTATTAACTTTAATTTATACTAGCTTTTTAGGCTTATGAAAAAATAAATGTTCCATTGCAAATACACGTTTGTTTTACCAATTTCAAATGGAGAGCCCTAAAGGAAATCTAAAAACTTTTACTTTAGACTTTTTTTGTTTCAGATTAGCGTAGATGGCAAAGATATTAAAGACTTAGATTTGACGTGGTACCGTCAACTCATCGGTGTCGTAAGCCAGGAACCCGTACTTTTTGATACAACAGTTGAGGAAAACATAAGGTAGTTTAAATTTATCTATCAATATTTAATACATACAAAAATACTGAATACACTGGTATTTGGCCCTTAAAAGCAAGCGAACCATAAAAAACAATAAGAAGTAATATTTTTTTATAAAACAAAATTATACTATCTATTGATGTAGCTAATAATAATAAAAAGTATAATAATACAAATCATTAGTCCACTCAGACCACAAATGTTTTACTTATAAAGTTTCCGTATAAGTCATGAAAATAGGGCAGTCGGGATACATATACATATAGGCGCACAGTAGTGCGCCAAGCCAAGTTTCGGTTTGACCCACAAATGTGTGTAAATTACACAAAATATTTCAACATATTTACCTCCTATCAAAACCTTGTTATCGTGCCGCATATAGATATAAAATTTGGTATGTAAATTCACGGTATATTTATTACTTCTGAAAAATTAAAAAAGTTTTGTCAAGTGATTTCTGAGATATTCGATGTTAAAAATGATTCGTTCTCTTACTGACTAAGTGACTCACTTATTAACTCTTTAAAATTATGGGGCACGCCCCAAGGGGGTAAGTACTTAAAATTTGGGATGTTAGTAGGTTTTAGGATACAAGTAAAGGAAAATTTTAAAAATGGCATTTTTTTCTTGAGACGGCCTTAAATAGGTTATATCGTATATTTAGGAGGTATTTTAGAAGTTTGCAATCTGATTAAACCTAAGTTTTTAGGGTCCAAGAATTCAAAATGCAAACGGGATTTTATTTATTTTTTATTAATTCAGCAAAAAAAAGGATCATGCCAAAAATAGTTATGTAAAATAAGGCCCAAGTTCCTATTCAAAAATCACGGCCTGGTAAGTAAATAAGTAAAAAAACTGTATGTAATAATGAAAAAGAAAAAATCAATAATACATAACTTGCCAAGGTATAAAAAAATTTAGTCTAATTTTAAATCTCAAGCTAGTAGTTCTCAGTAGCTAAGAAGCCGAGATATTTGGCTAGGAGCTTGGCGCTAATTTTGTATAGGTGTTTTTTTTTAAGATTTATGTTTACAGAAATATTAACCATTAAATAAAACGTATAAGCCTAGCCAGTAAAAATTAAATACCAGGTGTTGGGAAATGACAATGAAAAATTTTAAGGTACGATTGTACATAAAAAGATATGAAAAAAAGTTTTTATTAACATAGGTCCGGAAAAGCTTCCAAAGGGAGCTACAGGCCCTTGAAGATGGTGTTATAGAAGTGGTTTTTATTTAATTTATTAGGATCTACTTACAATACAGGAATTAACTTCTACGTATAAGTTAGAGTGATTGGGGGTCACTTTTTAAAAATATCAGGTGACCCATATTGCAAAAAGTGGCGTGGGAACAAAGGGGTGGTTAGTTATTTAGGGTCATATTTTTTTCGCCAAGTGTATTTTCGCCATCTTTTAAATAAATTATATTCCTTCGAACATTTTTACGTAAAAAAGGCTTCCTTGGTATAATGTCGTATAGTCGACGGTTTTCGAGATAAACGGACTTGAAAGGACGACTGCAGTGCGTAAATACAGTAAACAGACTATGTAATAAAAATAAGAAGATGCTTGAATACTATTTTAAAATGTAGTCATTTTTTTACACTTGCATTGCCAAAAAAAGCGAAATTACTGGTACCTACTACATTGGGTACATTTTTAAATTCACCTGTGAATTTTGTTATTGATTTGTTGGTATTTTTATTAATAAAATTATTATTAAAAAAAATCTTAGCATCAAAGTCCGTTTATCTCGAAAACCGTCGACTATACGACTTTATACCAAGAAAACCTTTTTTACGTAAAAATATTCAAAAAAAAAACATAGTTTATTTCTTAAAAGATAGCGAAAATACACTTGGCGAAAAAAATATGACCCTAAATAACTAACCACCCCTTTGTTCCCAGGCCACTGGTTGCAATATGGGTCACCTGATATTCTCAAAAAGTGACCTCCAATCACTTTAACTTATACGTAGAAGTTGTACTGTATTGTATTGTAATGAACGGGGTCGCTCGGCTCTAGTGTAGCCCTCCTTCACTTCGACCTAAAGAGATCTTTTGTGAATACCCTTCGTTGTTTAGTGCCCGGTAATTCCTATACCTTTAGCAAAGTTCAGAATACTACGCGGTGCAAGCTGAATAATATCTCCAGGAGTAAGATATACCCCTTCGAGGTATTTAAGCCGTTGTCGGGTCAGTTCTCTGCATTCACAGAGAATGTGTTGCGCAGTTTCGTTTGCCTCCTGACAAAACCGACATTGTTCATCCTCAGTCTTTCCCATTTTTTTGAGGTGATACCTCCAAGGGCCATGTCCTGTTTGGAAGTTGGTAACTAGTTTAAGTTCATTTTTTTGAAGTTCCAGTAGCTTCTTTGTGTACCTAGGTGAATGCGAAATAAATCTTTTCGTCTGCCTTTGTCCTGGAATGTTGTTCCAGTAAGTCTCTTTTTGACTTTTTCCATGTTCTGAGTTCCTCATAGAGGTGGCCTCTAGTGGTGCCACAGAAGGGCTTAGGTCCATAGAATGGTCTCTGTGCTCCTTCCTTGGCGAGTTGATCGGCAATTTCATTGCCCTCCACTCCTTCATGTCCTGGTACCCACTCCAGAGTAACTCTGTTGTGTTTGGCCAGTTGGTTTAGTGATTGTCGGCATTCCCAGGCCAGCTTTGAATTAAAAGAGCATGAAGTCAATGCCTTCAAAGCAACCTGGCTGTCCGATAAAATATATATGGTTGCGCCTCGAAGGCCTTTTTTGGCACATTTAGAAGCGCAAATATCAATTGCATGGATTTCAGCTTGGAAGATGAAGGGAGCCCTGCCGAGAGACTTTGATAGTCTACATCTAGGTCCAAAGACACCCGCTCCAACCCCCTGTTCCATCTTAGATCCATCAGTGTACCAGACAAGTGAGCTTTTTTCATGCTTTGGTGCATTTACACTCATAGTTTGGCGGTCTTGAATAACCACTTTAAAAGAGCGCTGGAAGTCCCGCACTATAGGCATCATGTCCGTGGGTTTGGTCAGAGCTTCAATCTTGATTTTTTTCCAAAATTTTAAGATGACCAGTCAGGTCTCCTGACTTTATATTTTGTGTCTGGATTACTCTGAAGGCACTCAGTATCGCCTCCCTCTTTATGTGCAGGTGCAGGGGAAGGAGGTTCAACATTGTCTCCAGAGCTGCCGTTGGGCAAGTTTTCATTGCTCCAGTAACTCCCAGACTGGCAAGTCTCTGCAGTTTCAGAAACTTTCCTTGTGTAGTTTTTTCCTCTGTTTTTGGCCACCAGACCAGTGAGGCATAAATAACTATAGGTATTACAACTGTAATGTATAACCAGTAGAATACGTAGAAGTTAATCCCTGTATTGTAAGTAGATACTAATAAATTAAATAAAAACCACTTTTATGGCACCATCTTCAAGGGCTTGTAGCGCCTTCTGGAAGCATTTCCGGACCTATGTTAATATGAACTTTTTGTTATATCTTTTTATGTAGAATCATAATCATCCGCTTGCTTTTTTTTTATCTTGGGACAGTCCACTAAGGCTAATGCCTAAGTACTAACGTACCGTGGGTGTCTTCAGTGTGGTAAGAGGGAGTTTGTTCACACGGGACTTAAATTTTTGGAGATTGGGAGGAGAAGGAAAAACTTCTGCGGGCAGCAGGTTCCATAGTCTTGACACTCTAGGGATGAAGGATCGAAGAAAGCGGGAAGTTCTGGGCCTCTCTAACTGAACTGTAAAAGGATGCATAAAAGTTGCACTACGTGTTGCTCTGTTGGGGGCTGCCAGAGAAGGAATTATACTGGCCCACTCCTCTGAGCAAAAGCCGTGAAAATACCTATAGAAGAGCGACAGATCCCCTACAGCTCGACGGTGGGCAAGAAGAGGAAGCCTGTCTGTGAGCGTTGGATCATTATTAAGACGAACGGCTCTTCTTTGAATGGAGTCCAGAATGCTAAGTGTTGTAGGGGACGCCATTCCCCAGACATGAGAACAATATTCTAAAGAGGGTCTGATTTGGGATACATACAGAGTGTACAGATTGGAAGAAGAGAAATATTTTCTAGCTCGGAAGATAAATCCAATCTTTTTTGAAGCTGCCAAAGCTATGGATGAAATGTGTTTGTGCCAGTTGAGGTTATTCTCAAAAGTTACGCCGACAAGATTAAACGACTCTTTGTTCTGCAGAACTTGGCCGCTCATATGTAAGGGATGAGCATTTGCAGACTTTTTTCGCGACAGCGAACATGACTGTGTTTTCGAGGCATTAAACTGAACAAGATTTTTGGCGCCCCAATCTAAGATAAGTTTGAGGTCTTGTGAAAGAGATATCTGCATTGACCTGCGCTTGTTTTCGAAATCGGGATTACACGGTGGCTTAAGAAATTGAATACTAGAGTGGAGGGTACTATCGTCAGCAAAACTATGAATGGGATTGATTGTGGAAGAGAGAAGATCGTTAATGTGTAGAAGAAACAGCGTGGGTGCCAGCAGTGAGCCCTGGGGCACCCCAGCATTAATTTGGTAGAAGCTGGAGGAATGACCATCTACACTGACTGATATAGGTCGATTAGAAAGGAAACTGGAAAGCCAAGAGCAAAGCTTAGGTGGAAGACCGTAAGAAGGAAGTTTGTTAAGAAGCCCATCATGCCAGACCTGATCGAAAGCTTTGGATATGTCAAGAGCAACGATCTGTTATTCACCAAGACACTCAAGGGACTTGTTCCAGTTGTGTGAGACAAAGAAAAGAAGATCAGCTGTGGATCTACTGTAATGAATCCATATTGTCTATCATGTAAGATCTTATGTTTTTCCAGATACTTTAAGATTTGGGAATTAATGAATTTTTCCATTACTTTGCAAACAACTGAAAGAAGAGATATAGGTCTGTAGTTAGAAGGGAGACTTTTGGATCCTTTTTTGGGGACAGGTTGCACACGTGCAGCTTTCCAACTCTCCGGGAAAATGCCCGTGTCGTAAGAGATTCGAAAGAGGCGAGTTAAGATGGGTGCAAGCTCGGGAGCACATTTTTTTAAGACGATTGCTGGTATGCCATCCAGCCCAGACGATTTTTTAGTATTAAGAGAAGAAAGAATACGCTTGACCTGTTTGACTTTAAAAATTATATCGGACATTTTATGAAAAACAGGGACAACTGCTGGATGAGGAAGATTAATAGGAGGATCAAGCGTAGAATTAGCAGCAAATTGTTTGGCAAATAGTTCGGCTTTTCCTTTGGAGGTAGAGACAATTCCATCTTCAGAGATTAGGGGTGGAAAAGAATTTGTGCAAAAGGTCTGACTAATATTTTTGGCAAAGGACCAGAAAGCTTTACTGCCATTTGAGCAAGAGAGAATTTTATCTTTTATTCGATTGTTAAAACGGTCTTTTGCTTCTGAGATGGTCTGATTATCCTGATTTCTCGCTTTGATGTTAGCCTGTCGATTTTCGGGACTGGGGTTTTGAAGAAACTTTTTGTGGGCTTGAATTTTTAAAAGTCTGGCTTTATCACAGGGTTTAGAATACCACGGTTTGTGATTTGAAGTTATGTGGTTCTTTTTAGTGTGGGGAATATAGGTCTCAATGCCTAGTTGAATTGTTTCGGTAATTTGTTTACATATTTCGGAAGGATCGAAAGTAGAAAAGCAGGTAGGATCCCAATTGTAGCTGGCAAAGAAATCTCTCAGACCATCCCAGTCGGCCGAATTGTAGTGCCAGACGGTTCGTGGCGGCATGCTTTCGGTTGCCTCAAAATGAGTGGAGTAAGATACGGTGACCAAACCAGGGTCAGAGCGACCAAGGGGAGCAGTTACTGATGCTTGATAGAGTTCGGGGGTGGAAGTAAAAAAGAGATCTAGGGGGTTGGAATTATGGGTGGGAACCCTAGGAAAGTAGGTAGGTTCCATAATTAGATTGGTAAGCGAGTTGCTGATTGCAAAATTTTCTGCTGCTCTGCCTTGTGTATCAGTTTTTGTGGATCCTAGCCAATCCTTATTATGTACATTAAAATCCCCGAGAACGATTACTTCGGCCAATGGAAACTGGGAAATAATATTGTCGATCTTTATTGAAAGGAAATCAAAGAGCTCGTTGTAGGAATTGTCGGACGGGGACCGGTATATACAGCAGATAAATTTGGTAGAAGATCTGAATGTAAGTTTAAGCCAAAGAATATCAGGCCTACCCGATTCGAGGTTAGAAATCCTAGCACATGCCAGGTCGTTGCGAACGTAAGCACAAACGCCGCCATGGGGTCGAAAAGATGAAATGAGTTCATATCCTGGGAAAAGGAGGTGGTTGGTTGCTGTTTTGGGACTTATTTGGGTTTTGGTAAGAAATAGGATGTGGGATTTGGAGGATTGAAGATAATGGTGAACATAGTTTACGTTGGAGTTAAGCCCACATATATTTGTGAAGGATATCAGACTTTTCGATGGTGGCCCCCCAAATGTACCCCTCGCCCGGAGAACCGAATGGAGGGGTATTTTACCTTCGGATAACTTTACGTTCGGGTGTGCCATCATCATTATTTCCAAATTTTACTAGAGTGGAAAAAAAGAGAAAGAAAAAGAAAGAAGAGGAAGAAGGAAAACTAAAAGAGGGAGAAGGAAGAGGAAGAAGGAAAACTGACTCACCGCCCAGAACTCGAAACGTCCTGAGACTTCACGAGTCCTTTAAAGGGCAAGTGGGGTGGTACCGCCTCAGGCGAGGAAAGCTCCTCTACCACCTACTAAATTAAAATGTGAGCAAATTAAGATATGATAGATAATTTATATTACCCCATTTTACTATTACTTCATAATCATTTTTGTTGTATTTAATGTTTTTTTTTAACTTGTTCTAAGGTATGGTAATTTAGAGGCCACAGAGGAAGAAATAGTTCAAGCGGCAAAAATGGCAAATGCACATATTTTCATTAAGGGCTTACCACAGGGCTATAAAACCCTTGTAGGAGAAAGAGGTATGGATCTTTTTAAAATGTGGGGTAAATATAAATTGGGTTTTTCGATTAACGGTATATGGACCTTAAGAAACTAAAGGAATGTAACAAGTAATAAGTTTAAAACCCTGAAATGAAAATAAAGAAATAAACAAAAAATAATTAAGGTTTTAATAACGTTACCCGTGAAAAGAAATGAGCTGATGTTCCCGCAGACTGTCAACTTAAATAGGTTTTATCCATATTTGAAGGTTAAAAATATTATCTTTTAATACCAACGTATGGTAAAGTTGAATAAACTAGAAAATAGTAACGTATTAATTGATGTTAATTAATGTCTAATGTAAAATATTAACAAGGAATTCATAAGCTTTGACAGTATTATCAAAGCAGTTTACCTTTTCTTTGTTTACTTCTTCACAATACATATTAATTTAAAAGCAGTTTAGATATTTTTTCCATCTCCAACCTATTTCAAATTTATTTTTTAACTTAGATATTGACCATTTATTTTTATGCGCTAAGAATTGTTTGTCGCCCGAAAAACAGAGATTTTATAATTTTCTATAACTTAATATAAGCTAATTTTAAAACATAAAAACACAGCGAAAGAACTGAACAGGCTCTTCTTTTAATAACACTAAACTTGTTAATTGATACACAACTTTTGGGTTAGTGATATATCTCCGACCGTTTTCAAGTAATAACTAAAAACATAAAATATACCAATCTGGTATCTTTTATCTGGTATCTTTTATGACTAAAAATTATTCTTCAAAGCTACGACTTATAACACGCGTCTAGAGATACCCCGTGATGTCGAGCTTCTTGACAGTGTTGACAGATGAAACATTCTTTACTATACAGAGACTCGGCGCGTTATTTAAAAAGTAGGCTTTTTCTAAATAATGCATTTAATGTAAAAAAAGCAAATCATAGGTCTTTTCTAATACGTCTGATATATAATTGGGGAAAATAAAAAGCCGCTTTGCTAACCAGAACTAACCATGACCGACTAGAAGTTAGGGCTTTTGAATTTGTCTAAATTATCCCCACATAGAAGTTATATAATTATTGCTATGATAGAAGTATATATACATATATATATATATATATATATATATAGATATATATATATACATATATATATATATATATATATATATATATATATATATATATATATATATATATATATATATATATATATATATATATATATATATATATATATATATATATATATATACATATATATATATAATGATAAGGGTAGTCTTGACCGACTAGTTAAAAACAAGTCCTAAAAATCTTGAGGGTTCGGTCTGTGAGGGTTTTTTAAATGGAAAAAAGAAAAAACTTTTTTACTACGCCAAGCTTTCTGGAATGTTTATTCCCTTTTTCTTAGGCTACAATAGAAGTACAAGATCTTAGTGATATAAAGTAAAACCATTTTTTTTAAATTTACCTTGTGTGCAAAGTAAAACGGGGAAAAAAACGTTTAAGAAATACTCTCAAACATCAAAAAAGTAACATCGTATAGGTCAGTTAAAAAATCTCCACGCGTGGTGGTATAGAAATCCTTTATTTTTATAAGAAAACAATGTAATAATAATTAGTCTTTAAATAATGTTAATTCAGCGTGCAAAACACTAGCTCAAAAGTTCCATACAGTGATGTTGATTTTGTGTAGAACTGTTTAACTTAGCTTTGGGTAATAATAACAAGATAAATTTTAAAAAAATAGTTTTACTTTATATCACTAAGATCTTGTACTTTCTATTGTAGCTCAAGAAAAATAGGGAATAAACATTCCAGAAAGCTTGGCATAGTAAAAAAGAGCTTTTTCTTTTTCCATTTAAAAAGTTCCTCAAGAGACCGAACCCTCAAGATTTTAGGACTTGTATATATATATATATATATATATATATATATATATATATATATATATATATATATATATATATATATATATATATATATATATATATATATATATATATAAATATATATATATATATATATATATATATATATATATATATATATATATATATATATATATATATATATATATATATCTATATATATATATATATATATATATATATATATATATATAGATATATAGTTTATGCTTTTCCAAAATTTCCTGGATTTTCTTGGGGATAAGGTCGTGCGTATAAAAACAGTTGCTTACTAAGCAATTTTCATATAATTTTTGTCAATTACGACGTTTCAGCCTGGAAGGGCCTTCATCAGGTATATATGTTTTTTTTATATAATAACAACAAATCAATCTGCAATACAAAAAATTTTTTTGATTGAAATTTTACCTATATAATATATTAAAATTTAATATTACCTTAAAACTAATATACTATTAGTTGAAACGAAGACCGCTTATTGTATTTATTTGTGTTGAATGTTAAGTGTTTGTTTGTGACTTTTAAGTTCTAAATGTTCATTACAAAACAAAAATGAGTATTTTTTGTGAGAGACCCCTTAGTTTTAAGGTAATATTAAATTTTAATATATTATATAGGTAAAATTTCAATCAAAAAATTTTTTTGTATTGCAGATTGATTTGTTGTTATTATATAAAAAAAAAACATATATACCTGATGAAGGCCCTTCCAGGCCGAAACGTCGTAATTGACAAAAATTATATGAAAATTGCTTAGTAAGCAATATTGCCTGACCTTATCTCCAAGAAAATCCAGGAAATTGTGGAAAAGCATAAACAATATATCAAGGCAAAGGTCAAAGAAAATAAACAAATAAACTATATATATATATATATATATATATATATATATATATATATATATATATATATATATATATATATATATATATATATATATATATATTATATATATATATATATATATATATATATATATATATATATATATATATATATATATATATATATATATATATATATGTTATATGCGAAAATAACTAACATAATTTGTTCACATAAGTATAATATTTCGCAATAGCAAGTTGACTCCATATTTAAGAAGCAATCAGCATAGTTGCAAAACGTGATGTTTTACGTGGGAACTATGCTGACGCCGCATTTATTTTATTATAAATACCTAAGGATTTGCTGTATTAGAGTTAGTATTATTTTAGACCGTTATTATGTCAGTTTAATTTTTGAATTATAAAAGTAAAATATTGTGTAATTATTTAAGTGTTAAAATAAACCTTTTTAAAAAGTGATTTGTGTGATTATCGAGTTAACAATTGGCGCAGTCGCTATAGGATTCGTCAATGTCAGCAGAAAAGAAACCATTCAACTGCTGGCGGCGGATTCCCATCCCTTAACGAAAAAGAACCTCACGGCATCCCCACTCAAAGACGGTTGTGGAAGGAACACCTGGTGAAGCCCCTGGACAACTAACCTGCGAGAACAAGAGCCGATGCATTTTCTATTTTTGTAAGTATAATATTCATCACGTGCTATTTTATTGTGTGTTTATTGTAAAGTGAAATTTTACTGTACTGTTCGATTTTCAAATTCTATTCCCCGTTATTTTATCAAAGCATTTTTTTTTAGTCTTTTATTAAATTTCACCTTTTCATTTAAAATGCCGGAAACTAGAGCACAAACACAGCAACAAAACAATGCTGATGCTGAAATTGAGCCCTATAGGCTCTCCGAAATTTTCTCCATTATACCAGAATTTGAAGGTGACCAAATCTCTCTTGGCACATTTTTGAGCGCATGCGATTGTGGTTACAAAATGGCCACACTGGACCAACGGCTTTTATTAGTGATTCATATAAAAAATAAATTAAAAGGACGTGCCGCGCAATTAATAAATTCTAGAAATCCATCTACCTATTCCGAGATTAAACAACTTTTAAATCTTTATTTCGGTGACTCTAGGGATCTGTCGTCCCTTATTCAGGACTTACAAAGACTAAGACAACTACCTAACGAGTCGCCACTGACCTTTTTCAATCGATTACAAGTACTCAACGCGAAAATGTTGGCAAATATTCAAAAATCGAATTTACTAACGATCAAAAAGCCGCCCAAACCTCGCTTATAGATACCATGACACTTAATACTTTACAGGTCTTGAACCTAAATTAGGTCAAATAATCCGAGCAGGAAATCCCAGAGATCTCCTTGACGCCCAGTCTCGCATTAGACGAGAATTACAATTGTCGTACTTTGAAACCCAAAAAAGTATTAGACAAACAACCCCTAAACCGCCACAACAAATCAGAAAGCCAAATATGCAAGTCAATCGTTGCTTTAAATGCGGACGAAACGGTCATTTAGCCTCAGATTGCTACTCCCAAATGCAGCCACGCCAGAATAGTTTTCAAAATAGCAATACACATTTTCAAAGGCACCCTTCTCCGCAAACCAAACCACAATCATCTCAACAATTTAGAACAAATCCATTCCAAAATCAATATAGGCCTCCTGCGATTCAGCAAAATAATACCCAAGTTCGCCCAAATGTCATACAAAGAAACCCGTACTATTCCCCAAACCAACAAAGGGCACATCACGTAAACTTAGACAATGAAATATATTGTGAAAACTATGACTACAATGACTACTATACGGATAATAGCGACTATCCCGAATACGACCCCAATTTTCAAACTTTCGAAGAACAAACTGAATCAGTACCCGACTCTCAAGACTATGAAAATTTTCTTTTACTCCCTCAGAACACAAACCTCCAGACAATACGACGGAAACGACAAACTCTATTGCGACACTCTCGAGCCAGATCCAAACATTAAATCTGGACAACATGGACCCGAACTTGAACTTCCTGAGCAAACCTTTCTTTAAATCCACTACTAACAGTGAATTCTAAAAAATCTTGCCATATCCATGACGTCACAAACACATTTAAACTACTCATTGATACCGGTGTTGGCATTTCTATTTCTAAAGAAAATACAGTAAAAAACTTTCCAAATCGCACTCCCGAAAACGTCACAGTACAAGGGATAACTAATCAAAAACTGTCTATTTCACAGTCAACCCTTATACCTTTTAATAAGGGTGATTCTACAAAGGATTTATTTATAATTTAGGTAGATTTTGACGGTATCCTTGGTCTTGATTTTTTAGAACACTATGAATGCATTATAGACTTGAAATCAAAAAATCTTATCACCAATTTTAAGACTATACCCCTACATAAAGTTTCTAACCCTATAATAAAATCAGATAATTTAAATTCAAGCAATAATAAAATTTTAAAAGAGGGTCAGAACTGAAAAGATTTTTAAACTAACTTGTAACTTAAAAAATGTCGACGCGATTTTACATTCTCAAGAAAAAAGAAAAAGTTAGGTTACCAACCAGGCCGTATTAATGTTAACGAAAAGGTGAATTTTTTACTACTATAATTAATGCCAACGTAATACCAAAAAATATCGACTTTTCGGATCTTTCTATTGAACCTTTTACCCCCAGCGAGACCATACTAAACCTTAATACTCAAAATGAGCTTAATACCTTTCAAGTTGACAGAGTTCAAACAATTAAAAATCAATTAAGAACCGAACACTTAAACTCGGAAGAAAAAGAATTGATAACAAATCTTTGTTTAGACTTTACCGATATATTCTATCTTGAAGGCGATTCCTTAACATTTACAAACGAGGTTAAGCATTCCATCATAACAAACAACGCTCGCCCTATCTTCACAAAGTCTTACAGGTATCCCCAAGTCCACAAAGAGGAAGTTAAGAACCAAACCAACAAAATGTTGGAACAAGGCATCATTCGCCCTTCTGTTTCACCCTGGTCTTCTCCTGTTTGGGTAGTACCCAAAAAACTCGACGCTTCTGGCAAACAAAAATGGCGTATCGTTATAGACTACCGCAACCAAACGAGGTCACAGTTGATGACCGTTATCCTCTCCCAAATATCTCGGACGTATTAGACCAACTAGGCAAATGTCAATATTTTACGACGCTTGATCTCGCGTCTGATTTCATCAAATTGAGATCAATCCTGAGGACATTCCCAAAACGGCATTCTCCATCAAAAATGGACATGAATTTGTTCGTGCCTCTTTGGTTTGAAGAAGAACGCCCCGTCCACTTTCCAAAGAATCATGGACAATATCCTCCTCGGCGTTCAGAACGAGAGATGCTTAGTGTACATGGATGACATAATCGTCTATTCTCCAACAATACATGAACATATAGATTGACTTAAAGAGGTATTTAAACGTCTTCGAAAGGCCAATTTAAAAATACAGCCTGACAAATGCGAGTTTCTCAGAAAGGAAGTCGCTTACCTTGGTCATTTAGTAACCAAAGACGGTGTTAAGCCAAATCCCTCCAAAGTCGAGTGCATCAAAAATTTTCCCGAACCCAAATCTTCTAAAGATATAAAATCCTTTTTAGGATTAGTTGGATACTATCGGCGCATTATTCCCAATTTCGCCAAAACGTCAAACCCCTTACCAAGCTTCTGAAGAAAGACATCGAATTTTGCTTGATACCGAATGTAGATCCGCATTCTTTGAAGATTTAAAAATGCCCTTATCTCAGACCCTGTTCTTACATATCCCAATTTCGGGAAGAACCCTTCTTTCTCTTAACAACAATTGCAATAGGGCGCTGTCCTCTCCCAAGGCCCTATAGGCAAGGACCTCCCAATAGCCTTCGCTTCTGAACTCTCTGTAACGCTGAAACTAAATATTCAACGATCGAAAGGGAATTACTAGCCATTGTTTGGGCAGTGAAACATTTCCGCCCCCTATCTTTGGGAGAAAATTCACTCTAATTACTGACCATAGGCCACTCACTTGGCTCTTCTCAATTAAGGACCCAGGTAGCAGATTAGCTCGTTGGCGCCTTAAACTCGAAGAGTACGATTATAAGATCGAATATAGAGCAGGAAAAATAAATAAAAACGCGGACGCACTATCCAGAATACGTATTAACCATTTCCAAGAATGCGCTAATCCTACGAATGTTAGTTTACGCCGCGAACGAAGAAGATGAATCCGAAAATGAGCTTGCGGAAAACCCCGATATAGACGACGAACTCCTTACTTCCGAATTTAACAGATTCGTTAGACTATATAACACTCAATCCCTAATAGACTATTCCAAAGTTGAAACATCAAATTCCCAGCTACTTGACAACTCAAACAAAAATATTGTTACATTTTTCTGGGAAAACAAACTTCAAGAAATGCATCACAAAATATTAGACGACATTTTTGAAGAAAACCTCAAACTCGATCATAATAAAGTTAACATTACTTCTAGTAAGTCAGTCAAAAACCGTTCGTACTTCATTATTCCTTTACCCTTTGATCCTGGATCTGTGGTGCAACATTTATTTTTCATTTTATTCCAAAATCAAAACGAATTTCCATCTGACAAAACCTATTGTATAGAAAATACCGAACTTCCCATCTTAGAAATTTTTTTTCATTTATTTTTGCCGACAAAGACATTAAACTTAAAATTTGCCAAGACATTATTAGAACCCCAAGCGAAGAAGAAATACCAAATATTCTAGAGCATTATCATATGGGTAAAGTAATTTGCATCGCGGTATAAATGAAACAGTTAGGCGTATAAAAAGTAAATATCATTGGCCCAACTTAACTAAAGACGTTGAAAAATTTATAAAAAAATGTGAAACGTGCCAAAAAGTTAAAATATGTAGGAAAAATCTAAGCACCCCTCTTGTCATTACGGAGACACCTAAGACGCCTTTCGAAAGAATAAATATCGATATTTTCGAATACCCGGAAAGAAACTATGCCCTAACTATACGATGAACTTACCAAATTTACACAAGCCTATCCATTGACCGATAAAAAATCAAACACCATAGTTAACACCCTGTTAGTGTTTTTTCCGCACTATGGAACACCCTTTAGAATTCACTGCGACTATGGCCGCGAGTTTGACAACAAATTGATGAAAGATTTATGCGAACTCTTCGACATAAAACTCACATTTTCGCCGACACCCACAATCCAATGGTTCAATTGAAAGGTTCCACGCCACGTTATCAGAAATGATACGGGCAAATAAAGCGGAAAACCCCCACGAACACCCTTTCAACGTACTTCCATATGCCACTATTTGCTATAACAACACCCAAAATAAGACACATGGATTTACGCCATATGAACTTATCTTTGGACACACATCCAGTAGACCTCCGGAGACCTTATATAACCAAGAAAAACTAATTTCTGAATATGTGAGAGACTTGAATAATAAAATGGAGTATTACTACAAACTTGCTAGAGAAAGAACGCTTACGCAAAAGGAGAAAGCAAAAGTTAGGTTCGACGAAGCAAAATCTCCCAATATCCCTGAATATAAAGTTGGTGATAAGGTATACCTTAAAGAATCCCAAATTTAAACCAAGGACAAAAAATAAATTTAACGGACCTCTTTGAAATTAAAGAACTTTTTCAAAATTCATAAATATTCTCCTTAACCCCCAAACTAAACAAAATACGAAAGTCAATTTCGATAGGTTAAAACCCTATTATGACTAGCGTTTCTTCTTACAGATATCTAGGCTTTCTCTCGGTAGCCCTTGCCCACTTACATTGACGCCCATACAAAATACCTTAGGAATCTTCTTCCACGAAGCAGGAAATTTGAAAATCTCCAACGACAAATGGACGCTCCTGGTCTATAAAGATTTATCAAATATTAAAGAAATAATTGCTAGTAACGATAAAATTTTAGCTCAACTTAGATGCTTTAATTTACGTGGAAACACCCCGAATGGTATCCTTTAAAACGGAAGTACAAACACATGTTAGTCTTCTCTAACCAAATCAGATTCTGTTAATCAAAAAATACAAAGAAATTTTTGCTGATACACAAAATTACATGTGTATAGAGAGAAACGAGGCATCTTTAACGGAGCAGGTACTGTTTGGAAATCAATTACGGGAAACCTTGATGCTTCAGACGGTGATTATTTTAACGATTGCATAAACAAAATAACACAAGACGAACGACATAGAAGACCTTTTAAAAACCAAATTTCGGTGACAACATCGGTTATAAGAAACTTTAACTCAACCATACAAAAACTACAAATTGACGAAGAGACATTTAATAAAGATTTCAACGAAATTAATCAATCAATAACGGCTATCTCGGACGATCTCGCCTTTTATTACGCACAAATAAGGACCTTGGAATATTGTGAATCACTAATGGAAAGTTATTCATTTGTAGAAAACTTTCTTCATGACGTTTTAAATGCGATTTCTTTTTGCGCGTTTAAATATTCTACATAGCTCAATAATTACTCCAACAGATTTGGTCCAATCATTGCAACAGATCTCTCAGTCAATAAAGAAAAATAACCTTCCCCTACCTGTATACTCCTCTAGCATAGCTCAGTATATCGATATAATAGAACTAGAAGCTTATCAATCAGACTCAAAAGTGGTCTTTATTCTCAAAATACCCGAGAGCCCGAATCATACACCCTCTATCATCTTTATCCCATACCAATATTTGATAATCGAACAGGTTTCTACCATGTAATTCCAATAACACACAAATATATCGCGAAAGACGATGACTCAATGTTGTACGTATCCTTTCGAAATCTGGATAAATGCAAAACTCTGAACCAAGGCAAGAAAATCTGTTCCACAGTTCTGCCCTACCTCATCGATAGTGAAGCCATGTGTGAAGCGCAACTCCTGAAGCCGAAAAACTACGTGCCAAAAACCTGCCAAGTACTAATCCTTGCGGCGAAAGAATATAACGTCAAAGAAGTCGATCGCAATTATTGGCTTATCACCATAACGGACTCATTACCAGTCACAGTAAAATGTGAGGGAAGAGAAGTCCAAACCAAAATCATCACAAATTCCCTATTGAAACTCCAGCCTGATGCCAGCCATGCCTTTATCGGGAGCACTCGAGTTCAGTCAACATATCTAATAGATAGATATCAAAACGTTACATACAAGAATCACCCAGTCAAAATTCCATTTACTTGTTGCCAAACTATTTCTTCAAAATCCATACTCCTGACTTAAAACCTCTAAACTCAGCAAGATCGATATGGAAGACTTCAATGTAGCCCAGCAAAAACTGGACCAATATGCTGAAGAACTCGATCGACTTATGAACCAACCCTTCATACAAAAGCATCTATCCTGGTTCACAATTTTTACAATTACTTTAATATCCGCTTTTATCACCCTGTATATCATCTGCAAATGTCGCAAGAAGAAGCTACCTAGTCTTACTGGAGGACACTCAGACGAAAATAGGCCATTCCCACCAGGACCACCTCCCCAAAAGCATCCTCGATTGAGACTACCCAGCATCCAGGAAGAAGAAGGCCGCCCATTCATCCCCAAGAAGAAGAAGCTTTCGAACTTAGGGACAATCACTAAAAGTTAACGCAGAGCATTAACTTTTTTCTATGGGGGAGCGTTGTTATATGAAAAATAACTAACATAATTTGTTCACATAAGTATAACATTTCGCAATAGCAATTTGACTCCATATTTCTAAGAAGCTAAATCAGCATAGTAGCAAAACGTGATGTTTTACGTGGGAACTATGCTGACGCCGCATTTATTTTATTATAAATACCTAAGGATTTGTTGTATGAGAGTTAGTATTATTTTAGACCGTTATTATGTCAGTTTAATTTTTGCATTATAAAAGTAAAATATTGTGTAATTATTTAAGTGTTAAAATAAACCTTTAAAAAGTGATTTGTGTGATTATCGAGTTAACATATATATATATATATATATATATATATATATATATATATATATATATATATATATATATATATATATATATATATATATATATATATATATATATATATATATATATATATATATATATATATATATATATATATATTATATATATATATATATATATATATATATATATATATATATATATATATATATATATATATATATATATATATATATATATATATATATATATATATATATATATATATATATATATATATATATATATATATATATATATATATATATATATATATATATATATATATATATATATATATATATATATATTTAAGTGTAATTATATATTCCTCGGTTTTTTTCTAATACGTTGTTAAAATTTTGGTTATAACTTCTACAAATAATTTGGACAAATTCGAAAGCCCTAAGTTCTAGTCGGTCATGGTTAGTTCTGGTTACGAAGAAGCTTTTTATTTCCCCCAATTACATTTCAGACGTTAAAATGCGGGGACGTATTAAAAAAGACCCTAAATTAATACATTAAATGTAATTTCTTAGCCGAGTCCTTGCATAATAATGCGTTTTATGTGTTTACACTGTCAAGAAGCTCGTGATCACGGGGTATCTCTAGACGTGAGACGACTTATATACTATCCGTTGTTCACCGAAGCTTGACCGATTTTTCACGGTTCAGCAACGGTTGTCAGATATTCGGATTATCGATACTAGGCTTTGCTAAATACAATTTGATTGTTTACAAGTATTACAGCCTCTTTAATTTTCTTTCCCTCAAATGGGTTTCTTCATAAATAGTTTTCAATTCTGGCTCATTAAAGCAAGACACTAAGGTGGTTTGGCAATCCCTGACTTCGACGTTTCACCTCGTTTCGTATGTTTTTTGTGTTCTTTTACTCTAACTTCGAGTGGTCTTTTTGTTTTCCCGATGTATACCTTACCAATTTCACAGGGAATTTAGTAGATAAAGTCATTATTTGAAACATTGTTGTCCGGTCTCGTCTTGATTGGGATAGTTTTTAGAAGTATTTGTATTATTTCTCAGGAGTATTTTTACTTAGACGAGACCGGACAACAATGTTTCAAATAATGTGTGTATCTACTAAATTCCCTGTTAATATGGTGAGGTATACCTCGGGGAAACAGAAAGACCACTTGAAGTTAGAGTTAAAGAACACAAAAAAACATACAGAACCAGGTAAAACATCAAAGAGCCAGGGATTGCCGAACACGCTTGGTCAAAACAACACCTCATACAATAGGCGGTAGCAAAAATTATTATTAGCATCCTTGGATAGTATATAAGTCGTAGCATTTAAGAATAGTTTTTAGTTACCACTTAACGGTTTAAGATCACTAACCAAAAAGTTTTGTATCAATTAACAAATAAAGACAATGGAAGCTGGTTTACCATTACTGCGGGGTTGTGTTCATTTTCCGGCTTAGAATAGAGCGTTTTTTTAGTCTAAAAATACACAAGGTTTTCAGTATGCGAACATCTTATACAGTGTAATAAATTATGTAGAGATACATATAAATTTCCGCCGTTTAGCAAAAGATGTCCCCCCCCCGAATATTACATTGAAATTGTCAGAGGATGGGAGACATGATTTCGTAAGTTTGTAAATCTTTTAACAGCATAGACCTGCAGTATAAGTGGCTTCACATTAGCATCACAATATTTTTTATGTGAAAAAAATGATTAGTTTTTTTCTAAATAAGAGTCATTTGCAAAAACTTTTAATTTACTTTTTTAATTTGAAAAAATATGCGGCTGGGATGTATCAATTTTTGTAGAGGTATATTGTGAGGCGGCTTTAATTAAGAAAAGTTCTCAAAAGTAGTGTTAGTAGTTAATGTAAAAGGTAAATAAAGGCCTAATGTGTAAAAAGGCATGGAATTGGAAGTGAGTCAACAATCAATTTCACATCGTTAAAAAATATAGGAAATAATTAAACAAAAAGGAAATTGGGTTTCATAGGCCCTAACACCTAAGGCCCCCACAGACCTCATTCTCTCTAAGATGTTTTAATCGTGGCACTCAAAAGCGTCGATTAACATTGTCAGTTTGTGGGCGAAAACCGAATTAGATCGGGAGATGATGACAGGTGATGGTCTCCCATTTTATACCGCATGCCCTTTTAAGGGTTGATAATAAACCCTAAAATGTAAAAGATAGATGGGTTCTTGGCCGGCCCACGCTTTCCCGTCATAAGGAAAAGCGCTTTTCTTTTTGCGAAGAATTTTCGTGTTTTTATACTGCCTGCCGTTGTAGCATAAGGAAGTACAAACAAATTGAAGCTGTATAACAATTGATGACATGTAATTCGCAGCGGTCAAAAGGGTTCAAAGGGTTACTATAAGAATAAAAAAATTAAAACGAGTTTCCGTGTTTTAAAATTGCATGCCAATATGAAGAATTGAAGTTTTAATCACAAAAACACTCTGGAAAAATTGGCATGCTCCCCTCGTATGACCAACGATAGAAAATTTCGGAAAAACTATGTTAAGATTCAGTACAAATTTTCCGTGATCTCAGACTACCCCAAAAAAGGATAAATATTAATTTTATAACCAAATAATTATCTAATGCAAATGGCATGCATGTTGAATAAGACCATCGTATTATAAATAACAATAAAAGTTGCATAAAATGTTGGTTCCGTGTTTTTAATTTTGCATGCCGTTTTGTATTTCTATAAAAAAAATATTATTTTAAGTTTATGGCGAAAATGGCATGCATGTTGAATAAGACCATCGCATTATAAGTAATAATAATAATTGCACAAAATATTCGAAACATTTCCGTGTTTTTAATTTGCATGCCGTTTTGTATTGCATTAAAAAATATTATTCTAAGTTTATGGCGAAAATGGCATGCATGTTAAATAATACCATTATAAATAATAATAATAGTTGCACAAAATATTCGAAACATTTCCGTGTTTTTGATGTACATGCCGGTTTGTATTTCATTAAAAAATATTTTTTTACGTTTATGGCAAAAATAGCATGCATGCTAAATAAGTCCAGTATAAATAATAATAATAGTTGCACAAAATATTCGAAACATTTCCGTGTTTTTGATTAACATGCGGAGTTTGTATTTCATTAAAAAATATTATTTTACGTTTTTGGCGAAAATGACATGCATGTTGAATAAGACCATGGCATTATAAACAATAATAATAATTGCACAAAATATTCGACATATTTCCGTGCTTTTAATTTACCTGACGTTTTGTATTTCATTATAAAATATTATTTTAAGTTTATGGCAAAAATGGCATGCATGTTAAATAAGACCATTATAAATAATAATAATAATAGTTGCACAAAATATTCGAAAAATTTCCGTGTTTTTGATTTACATGCCGTTTTGTATTTCTTAAAAAAAATATTATTTTACGTTTATGGCGAAAATGGCATGCATGTTTAATAAGTCCAGTATAAATAATAATAATAGTTGCACAAAATATTTGAAACATTTTCGTGTTTTTCATTTACATGCCGTTTTGTATTTCAGAAAAAAAGATTATTTTAAGTTTAGGGCTAAAATGGCATGCAAAAATTACAGTCCAACATAAAAAAAATGTTAAAAAAAATACGAAAAAAAAATCAATGGGAATGATTAAAATCTCCCGGTCTCTAGTCTAAATGTGGTCTAATACGTCGACAAGCACGAGGGGTCGCTACTAACCTTCGGTAGTCGCCACACCACATCAGTGTTGCCAACGTAGGTCATTTTTCGCCATTTAGGCTACTCAGAACAAGAATCGGCGACGAAGAAATCTAAAAGGCGACTGGTCGTCTAATAGGCTACTTCAGAGACAAGTTATTTAAATCTGCCAAATCGCAAATAATTAGGAAAAAAATACAATGTACACAGTAAATGTGTGTATGTGTAATGTAGGTACAATTTGATATTGAAGTGGTAACCCTATATGTTTATGATTCGTTCGTTTCGAAGAATACTATGAATTTATCTTAGTTATTATGTAACCAAATTTAGAATGCAATAAAGTTATATGTATTCTCATTGTGAATAACGACTTTTGCAATTATTTGTATTATAGTGTCTAAGTAGTTAGAAGAAATTCCACTTATTTATTGTCACTTTCGCTTTGTACAACTTTCCCTGTGCGATTATTGTGTTTAGTATAGTTGTTAATATTGATATTTTGGCGTTTGGGCTACGTTAGGCTACTGTAACTAAAATTTGGCTACATTAGGCTACTTTATGTATGAGAAACGGCGACATTAGGCCAAGCGCTGTTGGCAACACTGCACCACATCAGTGTGTTGAATGTGTTGAATGTTTTTCACATTTTTTTATGTTGGGCTGTAGCTATTTTCTTCAATAATTTTAAATAATATTTACTAATGAAACACAAAACGGCATGCAAAAAAGTCACATAAATTTGCACAGTATTTTGTGCAACTTTCGTCATGCATGCCTCTATTTTGCGACATCCTGGTGTGCATGCCACATTTCCTACTATTCAGTAATTATACAAATTAGGTATCTTTCTAATAGCATGCAGTTTGGAATCACGAAAAACCTGTTGTTAACAAAGTTTTCCCGAAATTTTCTATCATTGGTCCTAATGAGGGGCGTAATAATTTTTCCAGAATGTTTTTGTGATTAAAACTTCAATTCTTTACGTTGGCATGCAATTTGAAAACACGGAATTTCGCTTTATTTTTTTTTCTTATAGTAACCCTTTAAGCCCTTTTGACCGCAGGCAGTATATTAACACGGAAAAACACGAAAATTCTTCGCAAAAAGAAAAGCGCTTTTCCTTATGATGGAAAAGCGTGCGGCGGCCAAGAACCCGTCTATCTATCACATTTTAGGGTTAATTATCACCTGTCATCATCTCCTGATCTAAATATAACACCATTAGGCTACTCAGAACAAGAATCGGCGACGAAGAAATCTAAAAGGCGACTGGTCGTCTAATAAGCTACTTCAGAGACAAGTTATTTAAATCTGCCAAATCGCAAATAATTAGGAAAAAAATACAATGTACACAGTAAATGTGTGTATGTGTAATGTAGGTACAATTTGATATTGAAGTGGTCACCCAATATGTTTATGATTCGTTCGTTTCGGGGAATACTATGAATTTATCTTAGTTATTATGTAACCAAATTTAGAATGCAATAAAGTTATATGTATTCTCATTGTGAATAACGACTTTTGCAATTATTTGTATTATACTGTCTAAGTAGTTAGAAGAAATTCCACTTATTTATTGTCACTTTCGCTTTGTACAACTTTCCCTGTGCGATTATTGTGTTTAGTATAGTTGTTAATATTGATATTTTGGCGTTTGGGCTACGTTAGGCTACTGTAACTAAAATTTGGCTACATTAGGCTATTTTATGTATGAGAAACGGCGACATTAGGCCAAGCGCTGTTGGCAACACTGCACCACATCAGTGTGTTGAATGTGTTGAAAGTTTTTCACATTTTTTTATGTTGGGCTGTAGCTATTTTCGTCAATAATTTTAAATAATATTTATTAATGAAACACAAAACGACATGCAAAAAGTCACATAAATTTGCACAGTATTTTGTGCAACTTTCGTCATGCATGCCTCTGTTTTGCGACATCCTGGTGTGCATGCCAAATTTCCTACTATTCAGTAATTATACAAATTAGGTATCTTTCTAATAGCATGCAGTTTGGAATCACGAAAAACCTGTACTGAATGTTAACAGAGTTTTCCCGAAATTTTCTATCATTGGTCCTACGAGGGGCGCATGCCAATTTTTCCAGAATGTTTTTGTGATTAAAACTTCAATTCTTTACGTTGGCATGCAATTTGAAAACACGGAATTTCGCTTTATTTTTTTTTCTTATAGTAACCCTTTAAGCCCTTTTGACCGCAGGCAGTATATTAACACGGAAAAACACGAAAATTCTTCTGCAAAGAAGCGCTTTTTCCTTATGATGGAAAAGCGTGCGGCGGCCAAGAACCCGTCTATCTATCTCATTTTAGGGTTAATTATCACCTGTCATCATCTCCTGATCTAAATATAACACCACTAGGCTACTCAGAACAAGAATCGGCGACGAAGAAATCTAAAAGGCGACTGGTCGTCTAATAAGCTACTTCAGAGACAAGTTATTTAAATCTGCCAAATCGCAAATAATTAGGAAAAAAATACAATGTACACAGTAAATGTGTGTATGTGTAATGTAGGTACAATTTGATATTGAAGTGGTCACCCAATATGTTTATGATTCGTTAGTTTCGGGGAATACTATGAATTTATCTTAGTTATTATGTAACCAAATTTAGAATGCAATAAATGTGTATTCTCATTGTGAATAACGACTTTTGCAATTATTTGTATTATACTGTCTAAGTAGTTAGAAGAAATTCCACTTATTTAATGTCACTTTCGCTTTGTTCAACTTTCCCTGTGCGATTATTGTGTTTAGTATAGTTGTTAATATTGTTATTTTGGCGTTTGGGCTACGTTAGGCTACTGTAACTAAAATTTGGCTACATTAGGCTACTTTATGTATGAGAAACGGCGACATTAGGCCAAGCGCTGTTGGCAACACTGCACCACATCAGTGTGTTGAATGTGTTGAATGTTTTTCACATTTTTTTATGTTGGGCTGTAGCTATTTTCGTCAATAATTTTAAATAATATTTACTAATGAAACACAAAACGGCATGCAAAAAAGTCACATAAATTTGCACAGTATTTTGTGCAACTTTCGTCATGCATGCTTCTATTTTGCGACATCCTGGTGTGCATGCCAAATTTCCTACTATTCAGTAATTATACAAATTAGGTATCTTTCTAATAGCATGCAGTTTGGAATAACAAACTTTTCCCGAAATTTTCTATCATTGGTCCTACGAGGGGCGCATGACAATTTTTCCAGAGTGCTTTTGTGATTAAAACTTCAATTCTTTACGTTGGCATGCAATTTGAAAACACTGAATTTCGCTTTATTTTTTTTTTCTTATAGTAACCCTTTAAGCCCTTTTGACCGCAGGCAGTATATTAACACGGAAAAACACGAAAATTCTTCGCAAAAAGAAAAGCGCTTTTCCTTATGACGGAAAAGCGTGCGGCGGCCAAGAACCCGTCTATCTATCACATTTTAGGGTTAATTATCACCTGTCATCATCTCCTGATCTAAATATAACACCGTCGGTGAAAATGCCTGGCTTCGCATGAAATCTTAATCGTCGATTCGTCCGTCTTTATTTAAAAACGAAGTGAGTGGTACAGAACGTTAATCGTCATTCTTGTAACAAATAACGACTACCGCGATTAAGACAGTTTAAAATTAAATTAAGTGTAGAGAAATAAAGGTTTTAAGTCCGACGGAGCAGTCTTAATCGGCGATTAAGAAGGTCACATACAAACTCGTTGAACGCCGAGTTTGTATGTGAAAAATGCTGCTTGCCAAGCACTTAGAAAAGGTGTTTTACTTTGAGTAGTCACTAGGGATATAAAAATGGATTAATTATGATCATGGATCATGCTTTAAAATCGACAGCTAAACCAAATATTTATGGGAAAAAACGTATGTTGCGTATTTGGTAGGATCAGCTTGGGTCGTGTATATAGTTGCTCAAACCGCATTAAACTATTACTGGGGCTCTCTACCGAATACAGCTAATAAGATTAAGCCAAGCATTCAAGTAAAAACACGCTAACTACTACTTTAGATACGACAAAATTATTCTTCCTACAAGATAATGACCATCCACATATTACGTCGCCGGCGGTCAAAGCCATTTGAACACACTTAATTGGAAAGTTCTACTTCACCAGCCGTATTTACCAGACCTTGCCCCTTCCGATTATTAATTATCCGGGTCGATGGCACATCATATGAAGATGAAAATAATTGTGCGGATTCATGAATAGCTACAAAGGATGAAGAGCTATCAGTCGTGGTATCCGAATGCTCCCAGAAAGATGAGAAAAAGTACTTGCTGGTGATGGACTTTGATTAAAACGGAATTTATCATTCTTCTACAATGAATTCTTAATGAAAAACGGCGAAAACTCATTTATACCTCTGTTTAGTTATGAGTATCACTATAAAGTAAACTTTCAAACGATTGCAGAATTTAAAATATGACCAGTCTCTGTCTAAATCTACTAAGAGTTTAAGCAGTTTTAGCCTGATAAATGCGACGGAAAGATTTTTAGTTTTCTTCACTTTATTTAAATCTGTAATGTAAGAGGTTTTTAAAATTTTACTGCTCGTTGATGTCATTTAAAAAATTACCATCGTATATGTGTATTATTTTTTTATATTTAAGGTGCTCAATTATCAGGAGGTCAAAAACAAAGAATTGCAATTGCCAGAGCTCTAGTTAGAAACCCAGCCATTTTACTGTTAGATGAAGCTACCTCAGCTTTAGATAATACCAGTGAAGCTAAAGTACAAGCTGCATTGGATAAAGTAAGTATTATTTTGCAATATCTTACTTAAACTTAATATCGTTTTATATTGTGCAACTGGACTATAATAAAATGGATGCTATATGTGTTGTCTTAAATTATTCTCACCTGTTTTATTTTAAATACACATTGGATCTGATACGCATTTGATTAGTTTTTTTTATTTTATTATTTTTTTCTTAACTTTTATATTTATTGTATTGTTTTTTATTTCTAACATTAGTTTTTTTTTTTAAAGCTACTTCTTATTAAAATTTTTTCAAGTACAAAGTTGTATGATTAACATGATAATTTATAATTTAACTATTACTTAGCTTTCTTTTAAAACCTATTGTAAGTATTGTTTTTTATTTTTCTTTCTTAACTTTTATTGTAGGTAAATATCAGATCTTACGTGTTTTTTTTCTTTCTCCGCAAGGGGCTTCATCCCCGTTTTACTTTTCTTCCTATTTTTTCCTAATTTGTACGGCCTCAGTTCCCAGCACGCCGACGCGGGTAAAGTTTTATAAAACGGTATGCTATCGGGTAGGACATAATCTGTGTAAACTTTCGTCAAGTACAAAGAATAAAATTAATTTCTTATCCTATTCTGTACTGAAACACCTACAAAAACTAGAATTTTCGAGGACCCGCTAATAAAGTCTCCTACAGTAATATTAACTGTAATTATTTAGATAATGAATACAGAAACGTTACAAGCTCTTTTCTTGCGTTGCAGCGCGACGCCGTAAGAGTCTCTCGCGCCTGTACGGCATGATAAACCCTTCAGGACGTTAAGGCTTCTTTAAAAACTGTCTAAAAGATAATATATTTTATTAAAATAAACACACCAAGAAAAATATAATCTTTACTTCCTAAAGAAAAAAGAAACTGTGTTAAATGTTAATGGTTAAAATTTAAAAGAATTATAATAATCAAAAAACAAGAAGAAAAAAATAAATTTCTTAAAAAAATAAACAAAATAGTGAAATTAAAGACAAAATTAAACTTTTTATTGTAGGTAAATATCAAACATGAAATATATGCAAATTTCCATATATAGGATATATATATATATATATATATATATATATATATATATATATATATATATATATATATATATATATATATATATATATATATATATATATATATATATATATATATATATATATATATATATATATATATATATATATATATATATATATATATATTAATAAATTTCTATTCTTGGCACCTAGAAACTTATTAAAACATGCTGAATTCTTAACAATTACAAAATCTGCATTTTTTACCGATGATAAAACATAAAATTAAATATAATAATAAAAATATCAAAAAAGCTAGCTCATTAGAAAAAATGCTTTTTTGACTGATAGTCAATACAAAAACTATAAATAAAAAAAATATCCCTAAATTTATATTCTGCAGGTATACATTTTTTTACACATAAGGCATAACCAAAATAAAACATTTTCTTGAAAATAATAAAAACTTCAATACAGTAGGGTTATTAAAATTAAAAACCACTAAATAAATGATTTTAAAGAAAATCAAAAAAATTTATTTTAATAATGATCAATAAAACCAAATGAAAAATATTTCTAAATTAAGAGACACAAAAATACCAGAATACAAATTAATAATATTACCATTAAATGAAAAGAAGCACATTTAAACTAAAATATTGCGCACCTATGCAAACAGATACGAGCAAAACGTTATTGAATCAGGCACAAATAAAATTGAATGTATATACTAATATATAACTTGAAAAAATAAACTCAAATTAAAAAGTCATATTTGCAAAGGCTGACAAAAAGAAAGCTAAATTTAAAATTGTCTTTATTTAAAATTTTTTGTAGAGCAAGCCTTTTAATATAAAATAAAAAATTTAAATGATTTATTTTCATTTTATTGATTTTTATTCAGGTGGTGCGTCGCCAAAAGAAACATAGGAAATCCCATGTAAATTCTTGGAGGATTAATTATTGGCTTCCCCTTACATTTTACAGAAAAAAATGTGGGATAACTTTATAAAAGAGACCAATCTAACAAACCCTCGTGCCAAGTTTCAAAAAATTTTAATAAGCAAATCTTGAATTATTTAATTAAATGTAATTGCAAAATTACCAAAATTTCGGTTCGGGTAAAACCAAACAGACACCAGCCACCAGCAAACAATTTGTTATAGGGCTTTTTCAAATCTGACGTACAGCCGAATACAAGGAATGTTTTTTTTTTCGTTTCATCAATCTTACAACCATTACATTGAAAGTAAAAATCACGTTAGCATTATTTTTTTTAACAAACCTTTTATTCAATGTAACAATTAAGTTTAACTAATAACAATTATTACTATCGATCATTAAAAAAATTATTTTATCATACTAGAATTTAATTAAATCAATAACAGTATCTGAAATATTTTTAATTTATTTTCCCATCAAGCCTATCTAGTCCATTTTAACCATTAAACATATTGTCAGTAAATTCGAGTCCAAAGCCATCGCAATAAATAATTGTAAATTTTTAACTTAAAAGATCGAAAAAAGATCAGAAAAAAGAGAGAAATGAACTATTAATATTTTACTAGGTGTGGAAAAATAAAATGAAATAAAATACAATCACTTTTTTTTAAATAATAGAGAATTACATAAAAACATTAAGTAATAAAATGTTTAAACAACCCCCCATTAACAGTTAAACAATATCCCAACCGATCATAAAATTCATTTCTAACGTTGCTAAGTTGATATTGCGAAATATTATTACATTTTAACGAAATAGCATCCATTTGGTACCAGATCATTTGATCTTCTCTCCCGAACGAACTTCTTCCAAGGCGGGTCCAATTTGATTTTGAAATAAGTCCAAATAGGGTTCTCTGTCAGGTTATAGTCCATAAAAAAAAGAGTCCAATGATATGGTGTCCGATAATTTCCACGAATACATTTGTTTTTTGAGGATATTATGTCCGAGTATGAACAAACCGATATTTATTTTCTTGGCTCCAATAATACCGGCAAGGTTCTGAACATTTGGTTTTGGTTATTTGAGGGTGAATGTACATTCATCCGTAAAACAAATAATTTTTAAAAAAATTCCTATCGTTATTTGCTCTTTCCATCATTTTTAAACAAAATGCCATTGTTCGCTCCTCATCTCCTTCCTTCAGCTCTTGATTTTTTTCAAATTTAGTACGAATAATATTTGGGTTTTTAAAGTGCGCAAGACCGTTGTATGATGTTTATTTACCTCTTGCTCGAGAACCCTCGTACTAACAATTTTGTTTTCCTCCACCCTCAGTAGAACATTAAGATCTATGTTCTCTGTTTCTTCGGCTCTATTTTCGATATCCTGAGTTGAACATTTACAATTATTTATTACGGTACTTTGACTCGAACTTAACTAACAATACGTTTAATAGTTGAAATGGAAGGAATGGGCTTGGTGGGGAAATAAACTGAAAAAACATGGTTAGATACTTCTCTAAAACTGTTTCCCGCGTAATGCCACTTAATTATGGATACTTTTTCGTCGATTAAATATATATTTTTTTTAATACCGACTGTCACTGATTTATTGACACTTTTCCTCATGTCAGGTACAATATTCATTTTACTGGTGTCTTTTTAGTTTTACCTGAACCAAAAATTTGGTAATTTTGCAATTACATTTAATTGAATAATTCAAGATTCGCTTATTAAAATTTTTGAAACTTAGAACGAGGACTTGTCAGATTGGTCTCTTTAAAAAGTTATCTTACAGTTTTTCTGTAAAATGTACAGGAGAGCCAATAATTGACCCCCTTAAAATTTACATGGGATTTCATATGTGCCGCTCGGCGACGCACCACACGGTATACTTAAAAGAATGAAATCTATAACCTTTTTTATTAACTAATTTTTCTTGTAATTTAATAATCCTTAAACAGCTGAAAAGAGAGTATACGCAATATAAGCAATTATTACTTATTATTTTAACAATTTTAGTGTAATATCTATGTAATTGTAGGCTAGCAAAAATAGAACCACAATCATAGTGGCCCACAGATTGTCAACTATTAGAGGAGCAGACAAAATCGTAGTACTTTCTAAAGGACATGTTGTTGAGTACGGAACGCATGATGAATTAATGAAGCTGGAAAATGAATACTATACCCTAGGTAAAATATGTTTATTGCAACCAGTTTTTTGAAACTTTTAAAGTCAAAATTTAAAATAGATATATTTATTGTATTCAGTATTGAGCAGCTGATTTAAATAAAATGTTTTTTAGTTACAACGCAAGTCCAAGGCAACAAAGAGTTTCAAGAGAAAGACGACGATCAAAAGGTACAAAAACAACTTAGCCTTGATGACGACGATGATAACACTATTGAAGTTAAAAAGGTAAATAGAAATGTATTAATACGATACCTAAATTATATAAAAAAAAATTACTGTAAAATAATGTTATTTTCTACAAGGTTTAAAAGAGGAGATATTAGGTTAATAGTGTGTTTTTTAATAAAATTGGGGTTTTGCTTTTAGGTCAGTAAATAAAGGCCGGAAAAACCCCAAATCTG
>JAHBCN010005056.1:0-58424 GCA_019359885.1 Listronotus oregonensis | reverse complement strand
GTTCACTATACCCTTTCTCTTTTTTTATTTCCACTATTTGTTTTTTTTATGAAAATACAACACTTGTCTTTACCTGTCCTTTTCCCTTAATCTAAGTCACTTTTGAGTTCTTTAAAACAGTTCTTTTTTTTAAGTTCTTTTTTTCTACTTATCACCTATTAAAACTAATTCAAACATCCCCCCTAACTCAAATCTATTTATAAGGTGATAAAAGCTATTACTTTTCTATCCCTTCGTAACAACCTGTCATGTCTTTTTTTTTTTTTTTTGTATATCCCCCAGTATATTTATGTCCTGTTTTTTGAAATTATTATGTTCTAACATTATTTTATACCGATTTAAAATCTTTTGGGGTTCGGGAAGCTTTTGGTAGTGTCTTTTAACATTTTTTTTTTTTTTAAAGGTTTAATAAAATGATTTTCTATAAATGTCAGATTTTGGTATGTATTCTGTTTCATTTATACACAAATTTTTACATTCAAACTGTATTTTTTTTTCTTATGTAATTTTACATTTTTTCCCTTTATTTAGAACCATTTTTTTTATGAAAATCCCTTTTTTTCTTATTTTAACCCCCTTTTAATATATTAGAATTTTCAATACTATTTCATTTGACTTATTATAATTTTGTTACAATATAATTTTATTATATATATATATATATATATATATATATATATATATATATATATATATATATATATATATATATATATATATATATATTTTTGTATATAAAAGGGGTTTGTTTATTTTCTTAAAAAAAAAACATATGGCTTTCAAACTTTGGATAATATATTATATCATAAGATGCTGTTTTGGATACTATAACATGTGTCTATCATTCCCCGGTTTAACCGGAAACGACATCAATTTTGTTTTCAATAGAACACCCTGTATTTTTTGGAATTTGGACTCTACGGATCATTTCTGATATAAAATCTATATTAAATCCTTTACCTATCTCTCTTGTTTTTATGAAAATGGCGATTAACTATATCAGTTTTAGGGGAAAAGCAAATAAATGTTATAAAAATTTATATAAATTTAATTTTTTTTGAAGACTCTATCTGTGGAGGTCATAATAAAACTACTTCCGGCTTTACCGGAATCTGCGAAAATTAACTTTTCTAATAATGTTACTTTAAAAATGTATTTTTTTTTAAAATTTGGTTTTACAAGTCATTTCTGATAAAAAATCTCTATTATACCCTTTTTATTTATCTTTGTTATTTTTTGAAAAAAGGGAATTGAAATGTTCAAACGACCGCATATTATGCAGTTATAGGGGCAAACAATATTTTAAAAACAAAAAAAGAGGTATATATATAAATGATTTTTATTAAAAAAAACCCCAAAATCAAATTTTAAAAAAAAACAAAAGGGTTTGCATTAAAATTTTTTAAGTAGCATTAAAAAAATTTCCCCAATTTTTCGGTTTCCGAAAAAAAATTATACCCTCAATTTTTAGGAAAAAATTTAATTAAAAAATTAAAAAATTTTATAACTTTATTTGTTTTCCAAAAAAACTGCAAAAAATAAAACGACCTTTTCTCAAAAATAAGCAGAAAAGGGGGTAGGAAAAAAATATAGATTTTTATAGGGGGAAAAAATTTCAAAAAAAATACGGGGGGTTTTTAAAAAAAAAAGTTAATGTCTTTTTTCCGGTTAAAAGGGGGTATAAACTTAATTTCAAAAGGCATCATGATATAATATATCATCCTAAAATTTTAAAGTCATACGTTTTCATTCAAGAAAATAAAAAAGGGTTTTAGTAAAATTTTTTTACCCGGGTTTTTTTTTATATATATATATATATATATATATATATATATATATATATATATATATATATATATATATATATATATATATATATATATATATATATATATATATATATATATATATATATATATATATATATATATATATATATATATATATATATATATATAAATATATAATATATATATATATATATATATATATATTATTTATATAATATATATAAATGACATATATATATAGATACAGGGTCCCGCAGCTCACCTCCCCTCTTATGTAGGTCATTTATTATTCACTGTAAAATTTTCATATTTTGCAGACGTTCCTTTTTAAACCTACGGTGCATTTCAGGAAAATAATTTTGGTTATCGGGTGTTAAAAAAAGTGTGACGTCACGATGGTGCATTTTTTAAATGGAATGCTCTGTTTTTTTTTAATATTTAGGTACCTCTTGTGGTCCTTTATATTTCTCTAAAATTTTGTGAACATCGGTTTCAAATTTTTAGAAAAAAAATAAAATATAAAAAAATGTTTTGCACCATTACATTTAAAAATGTATAAAAATAAATTTAAAAAAAAAAAAAAGGAATTAAAAAATAATATCAGTCACTTATTAGTTTGGTTAATTCGAATTAAAAATTAAAATTTAGTGTCAAACTTTTTCAAATTTAAAAAGTACTTTTTTTTTTTATTTTAAATATGAGCCCCTGTATATTTTTAGTTTAATAAAAAAAAAACAAAAATTTTTTAAAACCCTATCGAAATTCTAACACTTTAAAAGATATTCGTTGAAAACTCATTTTGGCATCTATTTCGATAGTAATATCACTCGATAAAAATGGTAGGTGGCTACGAATAACAATTTATTGATATTAGAGTTTCCTAATAACGTTAATTATTACCTAGATATTGGTTAAAAGTTACATAAATGTTAGCCAAAAGGTATTAAAAATTAAAAATTAGGTTTATTTAACATTTAAAGGTTTTTCTTAAATTTATTTAATTTAATTAATAAATAATAATAATTTACTCGAATTTTTATAATACGTCAAAATAAGATTTTGTTAGTTAAATGAACTCCAATGAAATAAACTGTTTTTTATAGCCACCTATCATTTTTATTAAATGGTATTACTATTAAAATAGATGTCAAAATGAGTTTTTAACGAATAAGTTTTAATGTGTTAGAAATTTCGATAGGGTTATAATTGGAAAAATGTTTGTTTTTTAGTTCTGCATCTAACGACCTAAAAATATACAGGGCCTCATATTTAAAATAAGAAAAATAAAGCGCTTTCAAATTTGAAGAGTTTGCCACTAAATTTTGGACACCCTGTACAGTGAATAAGCCAAACATAACCTAAGCGACTGATATTACGTACTTAATAAGTTCCTTGTTTAATTCTATTATTTAAGCACTATTGGTATTTTTATACATTTTTAAATTTAATGGTGTAAAACAGTTTTTTTTTAATATTTTATTTTTTTTCTCTGAAACAACTAAACCGATGTTGACAAAATTTTAGAGAAATATAAAGGACCACAAGAGGTACCTAAATTTACAAAATAATATAGAGCATTCCATTTAAAAAAATGCACCTTCGTGACGTCACAGTTTTTTGTGACACCCTGTATAACCAAAATTATTTTCCTGAAATGCACCGTGGGTTAAAGGTAACGTCTGCAAAATATGAAAATTTTACAGTGAATAATAAATGAGCTACATAAGACGGGAAGTGAGTTGCAGGACCCTGTATATCTATACATATTTATATACAGGGTGCCACAGATTCTAGTGCATGCATGGGGATCTCGGAAACCGTAAGAGATACGAAGTCGGTTAAATTATGGCAAAGTTGTGTATTTGCGTAACTAACCATGTCCGCTTTGGAAAGTTGCTATATTCCGAGTACTTCCGGAGATATCCGAAAAAAACCGAAATTTTCGGATTTCGTTTTTATTTTTTTCTGACGTTATTTAAAGAGATAAGGAAAAACAAAAGACACTTTCTCATAGCCACTTTTTAAACTCTACAAAACAGCGTTGAGAGATTTTTCGCACGACGTTTCGTTTTTGTTAAACCATCATCAACTTTATTTTTTTAAATACGGACCTGGGTTTTTTATTTAATTTTTTTGAGCCCCTTATTATCCCAATTACAAAAATGTATAACACTTAATATTTATTTAACAAATATGTAACGCCCCTATAGGAAATCATATGCGTTCCTTGTCTAACTCATTGTCTCTTATGGAAAATATGTTTATTTAACAGAAAAATAATAAGTGTTATACATAATTGTAATTGGGATTATGACTGCTTGAAAAAAATGCAATAAAAAATGGAGGGCCGTATTTAAAAAAATAAAGTTGATGATGGTTTAACAAAAACGAAACGTCGTACGGAAAATCTCTCAAAGCTGTTTTGTAGAGCTTAAAAAGTGGCCATGAGAAAGTGTCATTTGTTTTTCCATATGTCTTTAAATAACGTCAGAAAAAAATAAAAACGAGATCGCAAAATTTCGGTTTTTTTTCGGATATCTCCGGAAGTACTCAGAATTTTACAACTTTCTAAACGGCATGTTGTTAGGCACCTAAATGCGCAACTTTGCCATAATTTAACCGACTTCGTATCTCTTACGGTTTCCGAGATCCCCATGCATGCACTCGAAACTGTGGCACCCTGTATATCTATACATATATATGTTTGTACCGTTTCCTTTAAATAGAACAGACATTTCAATACTTTACTAAAGTTAAACCAAAATGGAAACTTCTTTAAAATTTAATGCATCGATCCTTTCAAAGAAGACTAATGGCATGAATAAGTAATTTGCTAATTTTAGAATTTGGCGACATTAATTTTAAATGAGTTTATGTCTCCCCTTACACAAAGTTAAAGTTGACAGGAAAAATATCAATAAACTTAAAGTTTGTTTCTTAGTATAGTAATTTTGAGGTATAAAAACACAAAGAAAAAATATTTTTAAAAAACAGTGTCATAGATTTTAAAAATTATTTATCATTATTATAAAACCCTGTGTGTTTTTTACAAATTGTTTTTAAATTTAAAAAAATATATATTAAATTTAGAATGAGTTTATTTAGCCTTGAAATTTACTAATTTAATTTATTTTAGAAACGGTAAGGGCTAGCAACATCATAAATTAAAATATCCTATAACAGCTTTAAAGTAGTTATATAGAAGTAAATAATAAAGGCAGGGTTATTTTCTTTACGACTGAATTTGGATTTATAAATGATACGCAGGTGTTCCCGGTTACGTAAGGATTACAAAAGGATAACACGAAGGAGGGCAAATCGAGAGAGAATAATCCATAGGGAGAAGATTATTACTGCCTAACTTTATAAATAAATAATCAATGACCTATCTGTTATGATTTTAACTGAAATGCTTTATCATCACAAAAGTATAAGGAGCTACTTTCCAATCTGATTTTAAAAAAGTATTTCATAAAGTGTCAGTAATAAATAAGATACTAAAATAATTTGAGGTTTAAATAATGTATTTCTATTAATTAGACGTTTATTAATTAATACACGGTACAATGAAATATATACAGGGAGTTTAAAAATGCGCAGCAATCTCCAGCCCTTTTGTCCAAAAAATAAACCTATAAACATAGGGTAGAAAAGGTTTTTTTTAATAAAATGGTTTAAAAAAATTATTTTAATCACTTTTAAAATTTTGTAGCATCGTTTGGTAGTAATATGGGGCCTTCACTAGATTATAATTATTATTTCCATTTGTTTTAGGGGTGAACCTTAACCAAATTAATTAATAAAAAAATGTACGTCAACTTTAAATTAAATTTCGATATATTTTAGGATAAAGAAACTAAAAATTCAACTTTTTTTCTTCTAAATTTTTGTCGTTTGTCTCGTTTGAGAAATAAAAAATAAAAACTATTTTATTGCATGTCCATTTATCACACATTACATTTTTAAAAATTCCAGAAATGTTTAAAAATGCAAAAACTACAAGGCAAAATAACATAGCAAAAACCAATATTTTACAGTACCCGAGTATCGCCATTTTCTTACTTACCTAAAACTACAAAAAGCTGTTAACAGTGACAACCTCCGGATCGGATGCAACAATAGAATTTTCTCCTGATTGATTGGCGAACTCCTCAAAAATAGCAAGTAAAGGTCGCTTTTAATTAAGTTACACCCAGCAATGATTTAATATCTTGGGCCCTTCACCAAGGTCTTCAGATAGCTCCACAGAAAAAAAACAAGGAGTTTCGGTCCGGGGATCGTGGAGGCCAAAAAGGAGGTCCACTCGAGTTAATTTGGCGATTTTTCTATGCGATAAAAACTTACGAGCAACCTGACTAAAATGCGCTGGTGCACCAGTTTGTATAAACCATATTGAATTTTTTATATTACAGGATCCCACTGCTCGATTCTGCAGGTATCTATTTTTTTGATACAACCAATTTTAAATGAATGTTAAGGAAGTATACAATGGATTAGTGATAGGTTGCCTATAAAAAATTAGCCGCAATTATCTGTAATTAATTTTAGTATGATTAATTTGCTAACATAACTTGCAACCATATGTTTTTTTAATGAATTTTACTACATTTAAAAGATAATAATGTCACAAACCGAAAAAGAAATGGTTGCCAGCTCTCAGTCAGCCGCAGCATTAGAGTTGCCAGCTGTAAACAGGTATATCAGTGTTAATTGTTTACACTAACCTGTTTTTTTTAAATTTTTAAAACAAAATTTAAGTTTTATATATACTAATTACAAAATCCATGGTTGCCAGTTGGAAAATGGCCGCATGTGATTGGCATAATCGGATTATTTTAAGAATCGAATTCTTGAATTATGAATGATTCCAATAATCGGAATAATTGGTAATTCAAATTATATAATTATTTTATTTTTTTAATCGTTTGTATATTAAATTATTGATTTTTGAATGAATATGTAACTCGATTTCGATGTAAGTAAACACAAACACTAAATATTATACACAGTTTGTCAAAAAAGTCCGGGATCCCCTTAATAATTCATCAACGGAGATCCTAGACTTTTTTGATTAACTGTATATAATATTTAGTGTTTTTGTTTAGTTACATTATAATCGAGTTACATATTCATTCAGAAATCAAGAATTTAAAATTCAAACGATTAAAAAATAAAATAATTATATAATTCGAATTATCAATTAATCCGATTATTGAAATCATTCATAATTTAATAATTTGATTTTTAAAATAATCCGATTATGCCCATCACTAGTTTTTTTCTTGTTTACAGCACATAACAATGCGTGCATCTTCTCTCTTGCGCTTCCACTTACCTGGAGCGAGAATCGTTCATTGAAATCATGGCAACCTCTGTTTGCGGCCATTTTTCAACTGGCAACCATGGATTTTTGTAATTAGTATATATAAAACCTTAATTTTGTATTAAAAATTAAAAAAAAAAACAGGTAAGTGAAAACAATTAACACTGATATACATGTTTACAGCTGGCAACCCTAACGCTGCGGCTGACTGAGAGCTGGCAACCATTTCTTTTTCAATTTGTGACATTATTATCTTTCAAATGTCGTAAAATTTATTAAAAAAACTTATAGTTGCAAGTTATGTTAGCGAATTAATCATACTAAAATTAATTACAGATAATTGCGGCTAATTTTTTATAGGTAACCTATCCCTGATCCATTGCATACTTCCTTAACATTCATTTAAAATTGGTTGTATCCAAAAAAAAAACAGATACCTGCAGAATCGAGCAGTGGGATCTTAGACTATTATTGCCAGTAGTACTTCCTCTAAAAATCCAGGGAGCATGTGTTCCAAAGAGTTGCGATACACCCCTCCGGTAAGTCTGCCTGCTAGAAATATCGGTCTATTTAGGTAGTCACCTATAATTTTAATCGAAATATTTAACGATCTTCAAATATTTAATGTGGATATTCATCACGCCATAAATGGTAAATATAAAAATTGCATTACTTTAAAAACTCGCTTTAACGGTAAACAGGATCACCAACAGTAGTGAAGGAATTTAAACCATTTCGTAAAAAATCCGTTGACAGAATGCAATACGTGGCAGAAAATTAGCAGAAAGAACTGCTTTAACGCATTGTGTGTGGTATGAATACAACAAATTGTCCCTAAGAATGTGCCAAACAGCCTCATTACGTATATTCATAGCTTCAGCAAGTAGAATTCAAGTACCTGGATCTTCTTTTATCAAGTTCAGCTCATGCTTTTCCAACTCTAAAGTTCTTACTGGCCTTGGCCGTCCTTATCCTACATTGCGTTTAAATGTACCTGTTTTATGAGACATCAATGAATACTTTTAAAAATCTATCCATCAGAGGCAATATATTTCAATGTATCGCCGCCTAGCTTCTAACGCATTGCCATCGGCAAATCCATTAATAAAGTGCATGTCGGTCTCCTAAAGCAATTCATGATAAGGAGACAAATTCAACATATACAATATAATTAATCACAAGACGCATTCAGGTTATTGATTTTTAAATACATCTTTGGTACTAAATAAAACAGTTATTTTTAATCGGATTCTTCGCAAATATTCCTGCAATGTTTAAAAATGTTTTCGTATGATAAATGCACATGGGTTTTATCTTCTTTGGTAAGCGAGGCAAGATACGATGAAAATTTAAGAGACAAATAAGTTGTATTTTTAGTAGCTTTATCTTTAAAATAAATTTGTTCAAGGTGTTTTTAGTTTTATTCAGTATGAGCACTGCCCCATTTTATCTATTCACTGAATAATCTGTATAAATTCTACAAAAATTTCCAATGCCTCGCTTCTTAAAATATTGTGGTTTAAAAAAGTCGAATATGTTTAGAAAAAGGAGATTACTTCGATTTAAAAAAAATATTGTCGTTCTTTTTCATTTATAACGTTAAAATTTGTGAAAAATTCTGCTGGAAAAAGTCTATCCTAAAATTTTAATGTTATATCAAAAACACTAAGCTCATCAATTTTGTCAAAAAAAGTATTAATATTGGATTGTAAATTTTTTAGCAAGAGTTTTTGCGAAATAAATTTTTTGTTAATGCTCATCTTGACGCACCATTTATTAGCTTTATTGCCTTGTTGTAAAATCTGTCAATTTTTTGTAGCTGTGAGCAATATAATAGTAACCTATTATTTGGTATCGATCTAGTAAAGCCTTTGTAAAAAAAATACTCTAAGGTAAGCATCCTATGATTAGGCTACTACAGCTCAAAAAATAATTAAACTTTTATCTACTGCCGTAGATACGGACTTTATATGATTTTTTCAACTTACGTTTTGATCTAAACAAATTTAATATTTATCGCATTCTAAGTATGAAATATATATTTTGTTTAACATAACTTCTTCTATTCTTTTTCCCTGGGAGTCGTCTAGATTAACTATCGGAGGCAGCGCAGCCTCTTGGGCTTTTTGTGCCTAATCTCTCATTTTTTTATACCAATCCTCCCATTAGTCTCGTTCCTTCCACAAGTCTGTATAACCCCGAGACTGGTTGGTTGATATATTCCTGTGGGCTTATTTTCGGTTGCCCAAATAATGCCTGTTTTTTGTGATTCAACGCTTCACATTCGCACAGGATATGTGCACCTGTTTTTCCCCTTCGTCGCACATTCGCAACTTGGTTCCTTATTATATGAACCTATCTTGTGTAGGTGTCCTGTTATCGTGCCCTGTTAGCAGCCCTACTGTTATGCGAAGTTTTTTCCTACTTTGTCTGTGTAGTTCTTTCCTCGTTCTTTTGGGTGGGCCTCTTATGAAGCCTTTCCATGTATTATTCTACTGAGGCTCCCCCACTGTTCCTCGCTTTTGTTTTGGATCCATTCCCTGGTTTGCCCTCGTGCTGTAGTTTTGGTCACTCCAAGGGTAGGTTCTGGTCCAAAGTATGGTGTGGATGATCCCTGTCTCACTAGCTTATCCGCTTTTTCGTTGTCTCCTATTTCCGAATATCCTGGTAGGATAGACTGGGTACAGTTGTGACAGGGTACGGTTGTGACAATCGCAATATTAGCGAAACTTTAAGAAATACCGGGTATGCGTAACGAGAGGATCGTCATGCGAGTCTGAATGTGTTTCACAGTATTGCGTCAGCCAACACGTGACGTTGACGTTAGCAGAGGTCCTCATTACTTTTTAACGCTCAAAAGGTAAGTATTTTTATTCGATTTATTTTAATGATTGTTTTTATATGTGTACAGATACAGTAATAAATGTTCTTTTTCATTATTATTTAAATATTAGTGGTTAAATAGCAGTGCTTACTTTGTACGTAAATTATTTTATGTTGTCATAGTGATTGTTTTTTTGCGAAGGAGCGCTTTGGGTACGGTTGTGACAATTCTTTGCTTTTAGATGCCAAGAAAACGCATAAGGAGACGCAAAAAGCTCAATGTGAAATAGGAAAATAAAAAGAAGCTTATACAGAAGTGAAACGAGGATAATCATTACGGAGAGCTGCAGAAATGCACGCATGTCTTTGTCGCGATACGTTCGAAAACGCGATGAAGCCGGCGCGGACCTTAGAGAAGAATCGTTAGGGAAGAACGATCCTGGACCTAATGATGAAACACTACCACTTTTCGTATTGGGCGAATCCTTAATTCGAAATCATAGCAATTATCAGCCAACTCCGTCATTCTTAGCCACACCAATTGTTTTTCTCCTGATACTGTTTGGCCCTTTCCAAAGGCTTACCAAAGAAAATTAACAGGTTCCAGAACCAAAAAGTCAACCATTTATACAGAAACCCCAGAAAAAGCGGCAGTAGGCAGAAATATAAAGAAAGAGAAAAACGGTTAAATGCTGTATGAAGATTTGTTATAATAGCTAGAGATGCTACAGTGTCTTATTACTTTTAACAATTTAATGTTCTTGTGTTACGTAAACGTTAATTATTTCGAGAAGAAAGGATTTTTTTTCGCAATAAAAGTGATTGATGACCAGTTTAGTGTATTTTTGAACCTGTCACTACCGACCTCAAGTACTGTCACAACCGCCCCTTGGGGTGTGGTCGGTTATGACATTTTCTCTATGTTTTTTAACTTGCTTCTGTGAGTTAACCATAGTACTTAAGAAAAAAAAATGGTATTTATACGTAGGCAAATGTACTCTTCACCAAAAAAAACTTATTTTGTACAGCTAACTGCCACACTAACAAAATTATTGGCCGTCAAATGAAAATTGTCACATCCGTACCCAGTTACCCTACCCACAGGAGAGAACCCCGTTGCGTTCTCCCAGGACTTCCAGTTCTTTGTGGAATTTCCATGTCAGGTTGAACCTTACCTTGGGGTTTAATAGTGAAACTAGTGACGCCGGGCTGTCTGTTATTATGCAGATCTGCTTGTTTTTATAAGCTCTTCTGTTATTTTCTTTTGCACAGTGCAGTAAAGCATATATTTCTGTTTAAAATACAGAACTGAGTGTTACTAGTGAAATGAAGAATTGTAAATTCCTTATTTTACTGTAACGTAACTTAGTCGGCCCACAATAAAATTTTCTCATTTGATATATGTCTGTTGTACATAAGATCACGTATTTTAACCGACTACAAAAATGATGCAATTTTTATGTAAACTTTTATTGCCTAATTTAGTTATATTAATTAATAAGGTTTATGTTATATTTAGCAAGTAACTGTATGTTAATTAATGGAAACAACTTTACGATAATTATAGAGCAACTGCTCTTTATTATTATACGCTATTCATTTTGGTATTATTAGAAAATCAATATAAGATTTTGCACGCAAATTGCAGAGGTTATTTAAACTACATCCACACACCCTTTTGTTATATGACCTAAAATTGCCGGTTCTCAGTAGTGGAGTAAAATTTGGAAGAAAAGTCGCTTAGTTACCGAGAAAAAAAAAACCGGCGTAGAACCAAACCAGACTTAGTGGGATTCTTTAATAAGGTAATCGTGTACACGAAATCACTTTTTACGACATTTTTTAGTGGTCGAGAGTTTTTTTATTTCGAAAAAACCCAAAAAAATCGGTTTTCAATAAAACACGTATTTTAACTTCTCCACTGCTCTATCTTTAATAATATTCATGCTATCAAGTTAATTTTTTTTTTAGATTAAAGTAGACACAATAGCGCTTCAAACAACGTCCCACTTGAAGCTGATATTTTTTTCTTAAATTTTTAAAATAGTACAAAACTCAAAATTGTTATTTTTAGTAGCGTAGTTTTAGGCAATCGAGAAAAAAGTTTATTATTGAAAATTTATACATACATGCTGCGTACAAATTGTAGCTAATGTTTAAAAAAAGTTTTAAAACAAAAATTTTTTAGATTCCTTTTATAGTATTGAGTCAGTAATATTTTTTTAACGGCCAAAGTCATATTTTTGCGCGCTTGGGCTTAGCGAGCCGGCCGACTACAAAGATCTTACGGTCCGGTGGAAGTGTAGTAGGTAGTTAAAGTTGTATCAACAGGTTTAAACGCAGATCTAAGGGCTGCTTAAGTTGTTTAGAAAAGAAAAATTTTAAATATCCAAAACAGGTGGGTAGATTTTTAAACCCATATAAAAATATCAATCATTGTTATTAATTACCCACCTAATAAGTAGGTTAATTCAACTTTTTTTTATTGGTTGCTGGTAAAGAAAACCACTCACGGGATTCGTTATTTTTTTGATTATACATTCAAAACTTCATTATTTTTTAAACATTTTTAGCAACAAAAAATTGCGGATGCTTTGTGCCTTTTAATTAAATTTGAGAAATATAGTACATACATTAAATATAAACTAGAGCTTCGTTAAACGTCTTTTTTAAACAGGAATATATAATTCTTTTTTTCCATATAAAGAGATGATACGAAGCTATTCTTTGACATGTCTGAATACTGCTTGAATAAGCAATGTTGCCAGACTTTTTGTATGAATTTGTTATTATTGAAAGTTGTTTTTTTATATAAAAAACTAACCAGAACTAACAAACAACAACTTTCAAACTATGATCTAGTTCTGGTTAGTTCCGGTTAGGTTTTCCTCGATAAATTGTAATTTTTTTTTATTATAAATGCGCCGTTCTGGTCGGTCATGATTAGTGCTGGTTAGTTAAGGCGGCTTATTTCCTAATTATATTTGTAACTGGCTGAAATTCAAATATTTTTGATTTAATGAAAATTATCCTTATGGTAGGGCAAAGTTTTTATTATAAATTAATAATATTTCCGTTTAGCAACACTGTAAACGTCTTGAAGCGATGCATGAATTTATTACATGTAAATCGTAAATAGTTAAAATAAAATGTCAAATAATGACCAATTTTTAGAATTTTTATTGCGCTTTTCTTGGTGAAACCTACATCATCCGCATTTTTTTCCTTAAATAATAATAATTAAAAAATATTTTACATTCCCAAAATTTAAAATCGTCCCAAATTTCCCTGGGTGATTTTTTTTTCAGACCCAAAAATGTAATATGTAAGTAGTTATTTAGGCGCTTCATTAGTACCATTTTACGTAAATTTAATCCATTTCTGCCTTAAAATCTTTTTAAAAATGATATTGCAGGAACGAAATTTACCTCCTTACAACATTTTAGTTCTTCTTTCACACAAGTACATGTTGGAAATTCAATTTTTTTGGGGTTTACATAAAGCCATTGCACTACGTATTTGGGAGCAGCTCTTGTAAAGTTTAAATTTTGACATTTCGTTGGGAAGTAAAAAGATCTATCTGAACATCACTACCAATACTCGCAGAAAAGGTACATATTGTCGAACTATTTTCCGTTAGGTTCGGAAACCGTTTTCCTATTTTTGTGCGATATTTTTTTTTCTTTCAGAGATGTAGTGACTGTAACATAATTTATGATATTTCTCATCAAACGCAAATAAATCTTTATAGCCAGTAATTTAGATATCATATTAATGTCGTTTCTATTCCTGGCCTTTATTATTTTTGATAGGTAGCTTTCTACTACCTAAAAAGATTCGGTACTATGAAAAAAAAATAAATACCCTAAACAGGATTTATAAGGATAAAATTGAAATTCGTATTTTGTTTCAGTACAAAATATAAACTAATATAAAGGTACCAACTAAAACTATAAAGTTACCTAATAATATTTAAATTACTTGTTTAAACAGTTTTTTTATAAAAACTTTTCTTTTTTTTATTTTTACTATTGCTGAAAAAAAAAAAACACATTTTCCTAATATTAAAACTATCGCATTTAAGTTTGGTGTCACAATAATTTGAAGGACCGGCGCGCGCCCTGTCTGATTGAAAGTTATGATAATAGTTTTGAGAATCTATGAAAAGTTTTACGACAGTTTTTAGGATATTTTATTTTAATTTCGCCATTTAAAATATCATCTTTTGACAAATTTTTTTGCTAGATTGTCCCTTTTTTCAGCACTAATAGTAATGATAACAACCCTTGTATTCTAGGCCCAGCGTTCTAAACCCTTTTTTTTGGCCCGCGGAACAAAATATAGTTATTATTTTTTTTTTTAAAAAATAAGTAATTTTTTCGCGGATCGAAAATTGTCCGCGGACTAGTAAAATTTCTCCGCGGACCACTTGTGCCATTTTGGTCACCCCGACCAGCGTTGAGAATAGCTGTTCTAGGTCTTTGTAAAACAGATTTGTATCCATCATACAAATTTTCTTACAAATAATTCGCTTCATTGTTTTAAAATTTCAAATACATACAGCACACTCAAATTTCGACAACCACCACTACTAATGTATTCCAACTACGCATTTATCCGCATGCGGGGCTATTGAGTCCCGATAAAAAATTTTTTTACGTCTAAAAAAAAATCGCTGTTGCCAAACGATAAGCTCTAAAAAAAAATTTTTTTAAAAAATTTTTGTTATTATTTGGCTATATTTTCTTCGCTGATGTATGAAAATATTTTCAAAAATAAAAAAGTTTTGATTGTGAAAATTTCAATCAAAATTTTTTTATTATTTTTAGTTTATATGATTTTTAGAGGAATGAAAGTGCGAATTGTGCCCAAACTATTTATAAGGTTAAAAGCGCTACAGTGTGGGCTTTAATTTGACAAAAAAAAATTTCCCGTATCTTTGATAGTTTTAAAGTTATGGGGTGGAAACAAAAAATCAATTTTTTATAAGTAAAAAAAATCACTTTTTATTAATTTAAAAAGTTCGAGACCACAAAAATGTCAAAAATACGATTTCATGTGCCCGGTGACATACTCAAAGAAACCTAACAGGTTTGATCTGGTTCTACGCCAAAAAAAAAAAACGACACGATAGACTTACGGAATCGCTCCACCACAGTTTATAGTTAACCTTATTGGCTTCTGCAGGAAAATAAACCAGTGTTCCGGGATGTTTCAATAGGATGTCTACTGTCTATTTATTTAATGGACTATTTTTAGGCTTTTTTATTCGATTAAAGTATTATTTTTCGAATAATTTAACTTAAACAAATTGGATAAAAGTTATCTTAAAAGTATGTTAATATACGATTTTTATTTTGGATAAGCTTTATTTTGCCATGGTGTTGATTTGCTCAGTTTTATTTTATTAATTTTTTTATTAGACATAATATGTAAATATAGTCGGGTTTACTCTAATAATAACATAAATGCAATATGAATTAATCCACAAAAACAGTGGCTGCAAAAATGTTGTGTTAATTCAATAAGGCGGACAATGCAACAGCTGATTTTTTGAGTTAAACCATGCATTAAAAAAGACTAAAAACTTGATGTTATATTATGTCAAATAAGATAGTGGGTTCAAAAACATGAAAGATTTAGTTAAAATACGTTCTAATAAAAAATGTTGTTTTTTCTAATACCCACCCTTGTTTTCAAATTTAAATTAATGTATTTTTGGCAATAAATTACCTAGCAGAATGGTTAATACTCATTAAATTATTTTTTCACATAATTTTTTAAAATAAAACATTAATTTTTAAATAAAAAACTTTTATTTTAACAAATAAAGCTTGAACTACCATGACAATTTGGCAAATAATTTAGATGTTCTTTTTGGAACCATTCAAAAAATTTGCTTTTCTTCCAAAGAGATGTTGGTTGTTTATTTAAGACCCGAGAGTGATAGGGAGCATTATCTAAAACTAATTTGAATTTTTATTAGTAAATTAATAAAAACCTTACATAATAAGAACCATAACCTATGAGAAGTAATCATTTGGTGATGCGTATGAGTAGAAAGAATAATAAAAGTGATTTCTCATTTTAAATATTTTGAAGAAAAGGATATCAAATAAACCAGAAAAAAAAGGTTTAAACAATAAAAGGGTGTTTTATTATTATTGCAAAAGATTCAAAACAATTTTCCCCACTTAAAAATAAAAATAAAAGTTACTATCAACCTATGTCCGGAAATATTTCTTTAGTACCAGCATATTAAAGTTTTATTTTTATTTTTGTTTCTGAACAATTTTGAAACTATGCCGATACTATAATTTATTTTGTAGTCATGAGGAGCATTGAATAGTGAATCAAAAAATCAGATTTAAATAAAAAGATTCATATTTAAATTAATAAAGCTGATGATTATACCCCGAATGAAAAAGGTTCAAATCTGATCCCATTGATTATTGTAAATCCAAATATTTCGAAAATGTTGGCTCGTAGCGACTGCTACTAGGAAACCTTTTTCACATGAGGATGATATAAAAAGAAATTTTTGCAAAAAATTTAATTTAAGCAAGCGTAAAAGTTATGACGCATCAAAGTATAAAAAACCTGTAAAGCGTATAGGGCGCCCCTACGAAGTGGGGCCCTACTAATATTAAATTCGGATTTCACATGTCAAAAAAACCTCAAATACCAATTTTAATTAAAATATCGGGGTATAATTTCAAAAACTATAAAGAAAAAACAAAATAAAAAATAGAATTTTAACACCCTGTATCACATAATATTTAACCAGATTAAGTTAAATCTGTGCCTACATCTACAAAATAAAGCATTTCCGGACATAGGCTTTTCGGAACCTTTATTTTTATTTTTAAGTAAGGAAACCCTAGCTGAAATTATTTGCAATATTAATAAAACGCCCTGTTTAAAAGTTAATGTCTAGATACTTTTTTGGGTCTATATTTAGTGGCACTATGATTTGTTTTAATGGGAAACTATTAGCATTATTTGTTAACATCTCCTACATGGTCCCGAAATTATGTTTTACATGCTTACCGGGTACCCTGTACATTACTCACCAATTAAAGACGGTCCTTCCAAATTTGGCGTTAATCGTTCCTCAAGCCACTTTTTAAATAAACTGCTATCCATATTATCGTGGTAGTCCAAGCTTTTGGTACTTGACGAAAAAATCAAACTTGCTCCAGGTACAAAACCTTTTGAAGATCCGACGTGCAAAATTATAAATCTCGTACCAGAGCCATCATGAATGAATGAATCATCTTGCCACGATTTGCTTTCGCTTCCGTTTGAAAATATCCAGGTCTCAGCCAAAAAAACTACATCCCTAAATTGTGAAGTGTGTTTCTTCATATATTTTTTCAAAAATTGCATGCGCTGACTAGCAATTTCTGGTTTCTCGCATAAGTATCTCCTATTACAGTCCTTCCTGTAGCAAAAACCTAAATTTTTCACTAATTTAGACAATGAATATCGCCCAATATCCAAAACACTTCGTTCCTTCAAAACGTCTTTTAGAGATTTTAACGTTACAGGAATTTTCTTTGCATATAAATTATAAATTGTATCACATACATCCATTTTCTGGGTTTCACGTAGATCCTCAGTTTTTGGCTTTTTTCGTTTACGTTTTTCAGCTTTCTTTGGCACTACATTTGCGTTTTTCTCCCGAATAATATTTTTAACAGAACTGTAGCTAATTCCTAAAGCTTCTGATACTTTCAGCAACCTATCTTTGGTGGTTATTGCCATATCGTCGTGTCGGGTAAAATAGTTGGTAAGATTTATTACCATTTGCTTCGCTTGTGGGTTTAAAAACCCAGAAAAACATTTTTTGCTTTCCATATTTTTTCCAAAAAACTTCAACTAATGACAACCAAATAACAATAATACGTTCATAATTTTTACAGGGACTAAGAAAAATAGAAAAACTTTGTTTGATTGTCACTGGAAAACAGCATGTTTTCCTTCTTCATCTTATGTAAAGCTCCTAAGTCCATCGTTTTTAACAAACGTTGGCAACTATTTGAACATGCCTCACACATAAATGTGAGTAACAATAATTTATAAGTTTGTCGAAGGTTGAGTCGTAGTTGTCTTTATTAGAGTAAACTTGACTTTAAAAGTATCGCCAATGGGTTGCCTAAAAATTATGGTCAATTTCAATACTTTTATACATTTGCTTACTTAAAAAATTAAATCCCATTTAAAGGTATAAAACCAAAACAATATGGAAACAATGGGTTGCGCAACTTTTTCAGGTCAACTATTGGGTTACTAGGTATGAACAGGTAAAGTGTATTGATTCATATTTAAACCAAAAAAAAAAACCAGTTATAAAATTTTCGGATGCTGACACGCTTTATTATTTACACAGCTAAACTTTCAATACCGCCGGAAGAACGTTCAAATATTTTTGTCCAGGTTAAAATAATTTCTACTGATTTGTTCCAAATACTAAAAAATCTATAAATACAAATCTTCTCGTATTGATAACCTTTTAGTAAAATAATTTAGTGCTGCAAAAAAATTGCTTTGTTTTAGAAAAGTACCTATATACAGGTAAATTTTCAATTAACTCGTTAAAAATAAAGAATGGTTCTTGAACATTCTTAGAAAACACAGCCAAAGAAATGTTTTATGGATTGTTTACTTAAGATATTTTATGTTTTTTCTTGCTACCGTCCTAATTGGGAGATTTATAACTGGTTTTTTCTTGGTTTAAATATAAATAAATACACTTTAAGTGGATATTGTAACCTTAAACCATCTGCTTTCTAAAAATTTTATATTAAAATGTAAATCTTTTATTCCAAACCCGTTGGTACAGGCAGTGCCGTATCTAGGTAAGGCCGCGCCCTTGGCGGGGCTTAACATTTGCGCCCCCTTCACATACCGGGGGATTTGGGGATTATGGAATACCCTTTAACGAAAACGAAAATCGGAGGTTTTCCCAGATACAAAATTAAAGTGCAAAGTTGTAGATCTAAAGTGTTGTGATCCGAGGATTTCGTTTCTTTAAAATACCAATTTTGTGGTGGAATTGGTGTCAAATTCTATATTTTTTTATATGGAAATGTTAGTCTACTATTTGAAATAGACACGATTTACATGAAACAACTGTTTGTATCTGGTTTAAAGAAGTGGAATATAAATTAACTATACATCCTTATTTGAGAATGATTAAACTTAGAATAAATTTTCTCAACAATAAAATAATAGTTAAAAAATACTGTGCTTACTAAAACGTAACATTAATACTTTAATAAATTAAATAATATGCAACAAAATATTTAATTAAAAACTTTTATTACATGTTTTTACAGAAACTATTTAAAATCTTTGCTATGAAACATGTAAAAAAGATTTTAAAATATACAGGTGTTTCAAATTCGACTGTCACCATTGGGCTCTCGAAACGGTAAGAGATACGAAGGAAGGGGCAAAGTTGCGTATCAATAAAAAAATCCAGGGCCGTATCTGACAAACAAAGTAATAATGTTGTGGATGGTTTCACGAAAACGAAACGTCGTAAAAAAGTTTTGACTTCACCAATACATAAGGCGCAAAAAGTTCCGATACAAATGTATTTTTAATTTTTTTTATCTTTTAAAATAGGCCCATAAAAAAATAAAAAGGAAAATCGGGCATTTTAGTTATTTCGCCAAATTTAAAAAAGTACAAGAGATAACTTAAATTTTTTTAACAGTGTATTATCGGGCTTCCCAACTTTGTCCCAATTTTAACTTGCTCGTATCTCTTACCGTTTCTGAGATCCCCATGGTGAGAGTCGAATTTTAAACATATATATTAGCTAAACGAATGATTCATTGATTTTTACAGAAACTACCAGAAAAATACATTCTAAGTTTGGAACTAGAGCTGCCCCCAATTTATAAAATACCAATTTATCTGCAGCAATATCCCCGCTATAGGTATCTGGATAAATTGATATTTTATTATTAATTCATACATTTTTTTAGTCTTAAAATATTGAAAATAATTAAATTAAGTATCTAAGTTTAAAATTTGCTATAAAATTGTTCTGTTGTAATTTATTTATTTAATTAATTTTGTCAATAAAAATATTAATATGACAACGATACTGACAACTGAAGAAAAAAAAAATCATGGTCCATTTTCCGCCCCCAGGTAGCTGTGCCCTTAGCGGGCGCCCATCTTGCCACCGCCTAGATACGGCCCTGTGTACAGGGTTGCCTGCAAAAAATCAGTTAAGAATCAGGTTTTTCAGGACTTAGGTTTTTTTTTATTTTAAATTTTAAGAATTCTTAGCAGCATTATTGAAAAAAAAACTGGAGAAAGGTATCTATGTTAATGTAAAATAATAAAATATTTATATTTAAATATAAAAATTGTTTTAAGAAAGTAAGTGTTTATGAAAGTAAAAAAAAATAGTTGTTTATTAAGAGAGTCCTGTAGTATCAAAATTTTTTGATTTTTATTTAAAATATTTATATTTTTGACTATAATTTTTAAGCAACTCATTTTTGATTTTTTTGACATACTAATTTCGATCTAGTCAACTTGGTGTCTAATATAGTGTATAATATTGAAGTTAGTAATAAATATATTTTTAAAATTTTAATGATCTTGATAGATTGAGGTAAAGTGACTCTTGATAATAAGTTAATAAAATTTTATGAATATTTTAAGTGGAAATTTGGTTAAATCTGTCTTTAGAAAATACTTATAAGTGAAGTATAGGACAGGAAATATGTATAACAAAATTTGTTTTATTCCAAGTGGACCCAAGTAAGTCAGGTCAAAGAAAGCGCAAGGACTTAAATAGAGCCTAATATATTGCGTTACTTGCTTGTACTGGCACTTGCTTGTACTCTTATTATTTGATGTTAAATGAGATTATCAGTTGTATTACTTGACAAAAAGAATTTGCATATTTTGACATTTACGAAAGACCGTATTACTGTTTATATACATAACCCCCTGAAGCTTCTGGCTGGAGTAGAGTTAATCCTGGCATTATTAATTTTATTAAAGGTAACATAAAGTTTTAGCGTTTTCGGCTTTTTAATATTACAACTTATTTTTAATAACCATAAACCTAACCATTTATAATATATTTTTTAGCTAAAATGCAGATGCTTTATAGAATAAAAAAATTTGGTCCAAAAATAATTTAAATTTATATCTGTTTATTGTGGCACGGCAATGTGAGTTATATGGTATAAATTCTCTATTTAAAAGACAACAGAGCTGGGATTCTGTAAAATTATAAGGAAAGAGAATATCAAAATAGGTATCATATGTTCTTGTTGCCCTTTAGAATTATCATATTATCTATCAAAAATAAACTAACAAAAATCCTAATTGAAAATTAACAGTAGTTGGGCGTGAATTGACCTGTATGAATTTTTTTTTGTCATTTAAGCATTAAGCCTGGCCTAATTTTCTAAGTTATTAATTTTTTTTTCGGGGGTGTGCTAAGTGTATTTTTTTGGGTGGCTTCTGTATAGCAAGAAATATGACTTTAATGATTATTATTAAATGTTATATATATATATATATATATATATATATATATATATATATATATATATATATATATATATATATATCTAATAAGACTTATTAATAATTATTTATTTATTTTATTTTTTTAATAAAATTGACAATTTTTCTTTAATATTAAATCCTATTATAATACATGTCCCACACATGTCTAACAAGTTTTATATGCAATAAAAAAAAATTTTATAAACCTATTAAATTTTTTAAAGTATTTTGCAAGGTGTTTAAATAAACCCTCGGTTTTGTTTAAACACATTTTAGCTCTACGGCTTATACTTTGCGATGATAAAAGTATTTTATAATGGTTTTATCTCAATTCATTTCCCACTAGTTTGATTTTATGTAGCATATTTTTACCTGTATTTATTTCAGTTGCGTGAACCATATTGCATATGTGCCGCAAAAATTTAGACAGGATATAAGTTGGCTTTTGATTTAAAACAAATATGCATCACGAATTTCTTAAATTTTATTTGAAACAAGTAGCAGCAATAAACAAAACGTCTAATGCAGCGTCATGTCAAAACAAATACCTACTGATTCTTTGTACTAGGATTTTCGTTAATTTATTTTTGATGGATCATATGATAATTTGTAAAATAACTTTACTTAAAAATGATAAAGGGTCTTTTACTTGGTGCTAGAACTATTAAAATTTTACAAACAAAATATTTGGGGTATAATATGTCAGACATATAACGCATCTGAAAAAATGTATGTAATTTGGGAAATTAGCTACATGCAGGTGAGACTTCAATGGTTCCAGACATTTAACGGAAAACGTGACTGAATGATATAAAGGAATATCTTAAGTGCATGGCTCATTAAACTAACTAATCGGTGATATTCGTATTTCCTAGCGTTGGTTGTTTTTGGAATTGGGATGGCCATCTTGGTGTGCATTTTTTGGGAGATGCTTAATGTTTTTTTTATATTTGATGAAGGGTCCTAGAAATATTACTAACTTATTTTGGGACACCCAGTATAGTTCATAAACTGAAACGTATTCCTTGGACATGTTCCTTTTTAATAATTAAGCCCCATTTTGCTTTCATTACCTTTAAAGCCTTCAGCTACAATATTTTAATAATGAGTGCTTTTATGTTAACATAGAGAACATATGTGTAGGCCCCCAAGCAAATAATTAATAAGTGCCTGTTAGTCTTTTGCTCAGTGTAAGTAAACATTAAAATAATAGGGTGCCACAGTAAAAGATACATAAGACGAAGAAATTACATTGTCTATTTAATAGAGAGGGTTATATTGAAAATAAATTGGCATAAACAGAGGGTGCTAACTCTATTTATACACAAAATGACTTCACCTCTGTACATAATACAAAAAAAAAACTTAAAATAAAAAATATTTGTTTAGAAACCAATATTATTAACAGTACTGGTAAATATACATGTTGTCTTAAAAACAAAGTATTTCTTGACAAGTAAGTCTTTTTAATGCAATGTCCAGTATACTTTGCCAAATTATGACTCTTCATTTATCTCTACATCCAAAAAAGCTTAATACACTGTACGTCAATTACCTATTGCTGGTTTTTGAGATAATTAAATGAGTATGTAAAATATTTTAATATTTATAATTAAAATAAAGCAAAATAGCTTACATACCTTTTTTAGTAGTTGTAGAAATAAAAGTAGTTATTTAAATGTCCAATCATAACAATTGTTATTCTAACAGTGATACAATTATTATTGAAAAATAATTAGGAGTGATAAATTAGAAAAAAATAATTTTGAACACTTCTCTACAATTTTTATTTTTTAAGTGTTATTTAGAAAAACTTGACATGTTTCGCAATACTGCTGCACAGTTAGTTCAACAGTGTTGCGAAACATGTCAAGTTTTTTAAATAAAATTAAAAAAATAAGAATTGTGAAAAAGTGTTTAAAACTATTTTTTTCTAATTTGTCACTCCTAAAAGCCAAGTTAATACAAAAAATAATTAAAACGAAAACAGTATGTTATTGATAGAATACTTTCGCTTTTTGCCGCTCATGAATATATACATATATATATATATATATATATATATATATATATATATATATATATATATATATATATATATATATATATATATATATATATATATATATATATATATATATATATATATATATATATATATATATATATATATATATATATATATATATATATATATATATTTACAGGGTGCCACAGATTCGAGTGCATGCATGGGGATCTCGGAAACCGTAAGAGATACGAAGTCGGTTAAATTCCGATTAGAAAGTTGTAAAATTTCGAGTACTTCCGGAGATATCCGGAAAAAACCGAAATTTGCTGATTTCGTTTTTAATTTTTTCTGACGTTATTTAAACAGATATGGAAAAATAAAAGACACTTTCTCGTGGCCACTTTTTAAGCCCTACAAAACAGCGTTGAGAGATTTTCTGTACGACGTTTCGTTTTCGTTAGACCATCATCAACTTTATTTTTTTAAATGCGGCACTCCATTGTTTATTGCATTTTTTTGAAGCAGTTAAAATCCCAATTACAATGATGTCTAACACTTAATATTTTCTGTTAAATAAACATATTTTCCATAAGAGACAATGAGTAAGACAAGGAACGCACATCATTTCTTATAGGGGCGTTCCATATTTGTTAATAAATATTAAGTGTTATACATTTTTGTAATTGGGATAAGAGGTTCAAAAAATTAAATAAAAAACCCAGGTCCGTATTTAAAAAAATAAAGTTGATGATGGTCTAACGAAAACGAAACGTCGTACAGAAAATCTCTCAACGCTGTTTTGTAGAGCTTAAAAAGTGGCCACGAGAAAGTGTCTTTTGTTTTTCCATATCTCTTTAAATAACGTCAGAAAAAAATAAAAACGAAATCAGCAAATTTCGGTTTTTTCCGGATATCACCGGAAGTACTCGAAATTTTGCAACTTTCTAATCGGCATGTTGTTAGGTACCTAAATGCGCAATTTTGCCATAATTTAACCGACTTCGTATCTCTTACGGTTTCGAGATCCCCATGCATGCACTGAATCTGTGGCACCCTATATATATATATATATATATATATATATATATATATATATATATATATATATATATATATATATATATATATATATATATATATATATATATATATATATATATATATATATATATATATATATATATATATATATATATATATATATATATATATATATATATATAAATATATATATATATATATATATCAACAATAGATTTGGAAGGTCCTGGATCAAAATAGAGGATCTGTAAGGTGATCAGCCTTGTCACCTGACTTAAAACCGCTGGGTTTTTACTTGTAAGGTAATTTAAAAGCAAAAGTTTACTCCAACAGGCCACGAAATTTAAAAGATTTTGAAACAAAATTACTCGTGCTTGTAGAGCTATTTCAGAAATAATAAGTATCATGTACCAAATTATTAATAATATCAATACCCAAAAAGTTATGACGTAATAATGGTAAAAAAATGAATAAAATTACCCGAAGCTACGCCACTGTTCATAACAGAAACAACATTTTATAATCAGAAAGTGTATTTTGATAGATTTTCCAACTGTATTAATTTAATTTAAATCAATAAAACCCATTTTTAAAAATAAATGGAAAATTCCATTTCTAGAAAAAAAAATACAACCTGTATCTGAAAAACGGTGACGTTTTTAACTTATTTTTGTATAATATTTTTGTGTTATTTTCAACCAAGAAATCTCCTATTGGGCCATAGCATAAGTTTTTTATAATCTTCTTATTTACTTCAAACTTGTGGACTGATTTTTTTTGCGCATACCTATTTAAAAGCGCTTTTGTCAAATCTAAAACAAATTCTGTGGTTTAAAATAAGCGAGTTGCATCAATTATTTTCATGACACATTAATAAAACTACATAATCTTGCAATTTAAAACTGGAAACTATAAATCTTCTTTTTTAAAAGCAGTAAAACTAACGGCTATGTTGGCTCGATAAAACACTCCAACAAATGGGATCATCCTTCTTGTTAAAACTAATGCTAGTAATTTTTCAGCGAATAAAATATTATCAGAAATGACGTACGTTAAAGTGCAATATAAAGTAAATAAGATAAACGTATATTTTTAGTGTCAGCTTTATTATGACGGCGTCAATATTTTAAATCACACTAAATATATATTTTTTAAACCACGTTTTTCTTTTCGTTTAAAGTTGTTTTAAATTGCTATTGTTTAGTCTTGCGGCGACTATCCAAAATCATTAAAAATGCTTGCAATTTTTGGCAGGAATCTAATTCCTAACAGCAGAAATATATTTTTTTAAATAACGCAACGACACTTTCGATTTGGTAAATATTTCAGTTTACAGAGCAAACTAAAATTGTTTTGGTACCTTAAATTTAACAGCAAGCCACCAGTACCATCTTTTAAAAAGTGGTGCATAGAACATAAAAACCTACAAAAATTAGCCACTTTTTTTTAGAGTAATTTTTTTAAATTATTTGTAATTTAGTCGCGATACAGTTAATGGGACTAATGAGGAAAGGTTAATCGGTACGCCTCCGCATAACAAGTAGTTGCCGAAAAACTTTACCATCGGCTAAATCTGAATTGCAACCCAAGAGGTGCAAATTTAAGGTTTGTATACCCTGTAAATTGACTATTGCTAAACGAGACACTAAATTATCCTAAATATATACAATGTTTATTAAAGCTAAGTTTTTACAAGAAAGATGTAAGAAAATGTTACAAATTTCACTCTAAGAAATTGTCCAAAATTTGCTTTAAATCGGCACGGAATTGCCAGAGTCTATGAGGCTTAAGTCTATCTACATTACGTCACAATTGAGAATATTTTTCCTTTACTATAAAGTTAGAAAAGCCAAAGTTCAAGTAAGAGATTATTTACAGTTTTTTTAAAGCACCCGGTATTAATTCCTTTAAGAATTGTTTTATCAAAAAGTCTAGCTATTACCTTTTGGTTGTAGATAACTTTTTACTGTTCTATTTACCACTCACTTTTCTTGGATCACCACTACCACCGACTGTCTGCTTTGGCACAGTCCTTTTTATCACTTTACTTTTCTATTGAACCTCACGCATAGGTCGAATTAAATTTGACAGGAAAATACTCTAATCACTTTACTTTATTAAAGAAAAACAAAGCAGTATTTTATACTACCACAAGACTTGGCACTCTCGTCGATTACTTGGTTACAAGAAGAAAAAAGAAGGTAGTAATTTTACAACCATAGAAACTGACATTCCATCAAATATTTAGAGAAAACACTCCGGAACTCTGCCCAAAAGTGTAAGAAGAAATACTCTGGACCGAGTTTTGCGAGCGAAAATCGAAGTCCGGCAGATTTAAGAAATTAGACCATTTCGGCGCGGCGCCCGTAGTCTCTCCGCAGAAGTGCTTTTCGGGCGAAAGTCAACTGCTTACCCTCCGAAGCTAGAAGTCTTATTGAAATTTAATAGAATATTTTGGCAAATTCGCCCAAAATACAAGAACAAACTTTCAGTCCCTCTTTCTTGAAAACGAGAAATCTTACTGCCTTGAATCTTTTGTCACCTTCTTATCTCCGAGAGACGCCGTCCCGTTTTGGATGCAACTCGTTTTCTCTTGGGCGAAATCTCGAGACCTGATTGCATGCGTTGACCTGCCACGCATTACTGGTTCACGGAAACATGTCGATATGTTCGCGTTGCATAGCGACAAGCGGTTTCCTTTAAAATTCTAATTTTAGATTCAAAGCGGAGTTCCGAGAATTGAATGTCGATTTCGATGTGAGGAATTTGATAGAGCACTGTTGTGACGTTTATTTAGAAAAAGTATTTTTTCATTTTAGATTTTCAATATTTTATTAGAAATTAGAGAGAAAGTTAATTAACCTTGTGCTGTAAAAATAGCTTTCAAGATGCAAGAAGCGTGTCTGCATCATGGCCTTTTGTAAAGAATCGAAAAACAAACAAACTAGGGTTTTTGTGAAACCTTTTTGGTGCATTTTTTGGCAGGGAAAAGTCGTAAAACTCGCTAAAATTTGGAACCTCTTAAAGTTATAAAGCCAATCTTCTGAAAAAATAATTCTTTATGTTATGTTGCATAAACAGCTAAAGGCGGATGTTGTCCGACGAGTAGTTTTGTCAGAATCACGAATATTTGGATGTATGGTAAACGTATTAAACTTTTAATTTTATTCTATAATTTGAATATCGTTGATTGCCATATAAATTTGGCAAAAAGGAGGTCAAGGCAAGCGAAAAGAAGTATTAGGCCACGCGCTTTACATTTGTCTTTATCCCTCGCTTCGCCGTTCCAGAAGCAAGATCGCGCGTTCAGTCAATGTTGGGAGCAGTTTTTAACTAATTATTAGAAAAATATAAAAATAAAGGGTTAACAATACTAAAGCACCACTTAAGAAGCAAAAGAAGGCTTACAAATATTGAAATTCAAAAAAGCGAAAAAATGTACTTTTTTTAGATCATTGAGAATCCTTTTCTAAAACAACGTAAGCAATTACAGATAAAGACGTAATAAAACTTGTGTAATAAAATAAATTTCTTTTTCGTGTTTTAAAGGCTAAACTTTCCGAGACGAAATTTTGCGACCAAATTACAGTGCCTTCTGTTCTCAAAACTTAAAGATAAAATTTAAATGTTTATAGCTGCAAAAATTACTTGTAAGAAGCTGTTAGGGAAATTGTTTCAGGGTTATTTTCTAAGCAGGCGCCAGATTGTCTCTAAAAAAATAATATTTTAACATAATTTTATTAAAATATTAAATTCATTTTATTTCTGATAATAGTATGAAGTCCACCAAGACTAATATGAAGCCTAAGTACTAGGTACCGTGAGTGCCGAGTTTTTAGACGTTTTATTTCTCGTTCCGTCAACGCTGTCCAAGCGCCGAAACATGCGGATACTGCTTTTTACGTTGCCTTTTAGACAACGCGATAAGGCCACCACGGATGTTATACAAATAACTAATACCTCTGAGCTCCTCCATTACTGTTTGGATAATGTCAGCCAGACGAACGTGAGTTCCGAAGTACACTCAACCTCAAACGATATTTGCTGGCGGTTCCCCATTCTATTACTAACCGTGCTCGGCCTCGCTTAATTTCACTAATCTTAAAAAAAAGGTGTTACGACGCGGGTAAAGCCATTGGCATAAATATGTATCTTCAAGATTCAAACCCTTTTCGCATACGTGCTAGGCAGGGTCACTGACCACTGTATCAGCCAGAGAGACTCTTAAAGCATAAAATCCAGCATATTTCGTAGATAATTGCAATTGTCCAGTTTATTTTTTTACATTTTTTATATACAGTGTTTTCATTTCAAACTAAACCATATATTTAAAAAAAAAAAAAAACAAAAAAACAAGTCTCTTTAGATATACAACAGGAAACACTTTAATTTAATATTTAAAAAAGTTTATTTTTATATTTGAAAAGTTAAAATATCAAAGTAAGGTTATTATTTGAATGCAAATTAATCCAACGTCTTTGATTGGGTAAATATCACTATGATTTGTATAATTTTCCGGTGTACAAAACCGGCCCTTAGGTAATGGCCAAATCGCATTTTTTTTTTACGAAGAAAGATGTTTTTGATTAGAGCAAAAATTTCTGTGGAGGGTGAATGAGTAGTTATTTCCAAAAATGAAAGCCTATACTTAATATGCTACAAAAAATACAAAACCGTTTAAAAATAATAAAAAAACTTGTCACAATTAAAATAATAATTTAGTCATTTACAAAATAATTTATTTTTAATTAAAAAAATAAAATATGTTTAGGCATGACACAATTTAAAATTTGTACAAAATAAACAATAATTAAATTTAATTTATTTAAATGTTATTATTGTTGAGTAGTTGTGGAGTTGTGTTTATGATTATTTACTGCGAGACTCCCCATTACTGTTATTTAAATATCGCCCCATTTTACTCTGCTTTGTTTTATTCGGTGGGCGGTTCCTGAAAAGACAAAAAAGGCAGCAACCTATATCGTCATCACAATTACAACCAAAGGACCGCCACAAATAATAAAATTTAAAATTACGAGAATATTGATTTTTTGGGCGAACTTTTACAGGAATTTATTTTTAAAATCAATGTTTAAATTTAGTCTTCTAAATAAAAAAGAAAAAATATGTCTTGTATTATTTATTTTGCAGTGGTGCTACAACCTTTTGAACAGTTGTTTATAAAAACTCTTGGAAATATACTAATAGTAATATCAGCGTAATTTTTTAAAGCACAACTAACGACTACTTAGGCTATTTTAAATTTTAATTTCAAAGTTATAATAACTTTAAATATTGTATAAAATTTGAATAGTTTTTTTTTTGTTTCTTAAAAATTGTGGTCACTTTTTTATTAAAAAGTGACATTTTTATTGTTCTTTATAAGGGCTTAAAAGACTGGACTGCAAGTTTATACCCTGAAACCTGAGCCAAAGTAGTCCACGTAGTAAGTACCCCAAACATTATTTTTAAATATACCTTCTATTGTAATCGGCAATGCGACGCGGTGATTAAATTATTTAGTTACATATATTTTAAGCCGTTTTTAAAACATACTAAAAAATTATTGAGCTTTTAGGGTGGTTTCACCACAATCATGTAGGTGCTATTAAAAAAATCACTAATATTTAGTAAAATTATACTAACCTCAGCAAGCAGCTTAAGTTAAACCGGTCTCAAATAGGTTACTTACCTATAATAACAAAGTATTTTTTTACAGGTGACCCTATATGCTTAGGATGAACTATGATGACTTGAAAAACTCTAATATGTGACATATGTGACACCAACGAAGTAGAACTCATTCGGTAGCATCAAAAAAGAAAACATTATTTTTAGAAGTAAAGTAGACATTATTAAATACGTAGGTGGTGATTTGAAAGGGTTCAATCTACAGAACAATTTATTGAGGGTTAAGCAGTAATAAATGCTCAATTTTTACATTTAAGTATTAACCTTAAGTTGTTTTCAATAATATGCTAACAATGGTAAAATTATGTTGTGTCAAGGTAATTTTTAACAGGATGAAGAAAGAAGCTGGAAAGGTGGCTACAAATGAAGAGTTTAAAGATTGTAACGTTTGGTTTAGCCGATTTAAAAGACGTTGTAATTGGTATAGCATTGCAGAAAGTGGAATGGCAGCAAGTGCGTGCGCCTCTCGCTGTTCAGAGAAACTAAAAGCTATGATAGCGAAAGGTCGCTATATCTGCCAAACCATATTTAACGTAGAAGAGACTGGCCTGTTTTGGAAAAAGATGCATAAAAGAACTGTTATTGCGGGTGAAGAGAAAACCTTTTTAGGTTTAAAGGCCCTTAAGCACTTATAGCTGCCAATTTTAAGGACTAGTATATAACTTTTTTACTAAAAATCGATCAGCATTGCCAATCAAAACCATTTCTATTCAATTTAAAGTGATGTTATTATTCGACAACGCACCAGGTGATCCACCTGCAACTTTAAATCATTTGATTAACATGCGAATGTGTTAATTTTGCTACCAAATAATAAGTTTTCTTTAACAGAAAAATCAGAGAGTAATTGATTTATTTAAAGCTTATTACATGAGATGTTCGTTTTGCACAACTGCATGCTTTGTTATATTTTTATAAACAATTTAATGTTTCAGATTCCGTGAGAATCATTGGCTCAAAAGAAATCAGTGCCAGCTTAGCATAAAATTGGTAATGTGATTAAAGAACTTGTCGATCCTACCAGGCAAATAAATTTTAATGTGGGTAGTAATGAGGTTTCAGAACTGCTGGATTCACAAAATCAAAAGTTGACTATCAGTGAGCTCATAGTAACGATTTTTTAGATCCAGTTCATTAGGTTTAATAATAGTTAAAAACTTGACAGGAAAGTCCCAGTTTAGAAGAAAAAGGGTAACAAATTTTATAAAATAGATACTTCCACGAAGAGCGAATTTCTTCCACAAAACAAGAACCAAAAAATATATCAGCATGCTACAAAAACATTATATGCGAAATTATACATGCTAATCTGATTTAGTAAATTATGTATTTAAACTAAATTTTTAATTTTTTTAAATATATTTTTACTAATGAGCACTAGCTCTGGTATCTACCTACCAAGCGAAGATATGACAGGGCTTTACACCAACAAAGAATGTACTAGATTTTTTATACTTAAAAGCAATTTTGTAAGAAGCGACTTCTAAATTTTAAAATTTTGTTTTCGTTGTTTGTTGGGACTGTTTATATAAAGGGTTATTTATCTTTTTTCCTTACCATATTCTCGTTTAATTTTATTTTTACATACTGTAATAAAAAACATTAAACTTAATTTCTGGAGAGCCAAACCTTTTTTCATAAAAATGAAAAAATGTGAATCATTCATCTTAATGTACTTTTAAATGTAGCTCAATAAATTTAAGAAAAAAGCTCTTTAGGATTTTGTAATAACAATATTATGTTAACTGTATTTTTGAACAAATTTTATCATTTTTTTTGTTTAAAAAATAAACGTATTTACAGACGGCTGTCCTCTTTATTGCACAACCTTGGTTGGTCAGACACTGGCTACATAACCATTCTAGCAAAAAAATAGATAGGGAGGTTTGATTCAATCCATTATTCAGCTAGGTCGCCTGACCTTACACTACTAGACCTCCTTTCATGAGGTACCTTAAAACAAAAGTTCTTTTTACGGATTCTGCTACATGACACGAAAATCTTATAGGAGCGCGTACAAGAAGCAAGAGATAAACTGAGTATGCCGCAAATAATTCGTAAAGGTACCAGAAATTTATTTAGTAAGAGGAAAAGTGTCGAGGTGGAATTTTGCATTTAGTTTTCTTGTTAATTTATAAACAACTTTGTTTCATGAAAATTTTGTTTAAAATAATAAATAAGGGTACTTTTCTTTTCATTAATACCATAATGTAAGCAAAAAGCTAAGTATTTATTTCTGAAATTCAAAAAAAATGTTTAGAAATGAAGGTTATATCTTAATGTTATCACAGAATCCTGAAAAAATATGCTCTTTCCTAAATTAATTGGACTACATTTAAAAAGCAGACTAAGATAAATGATTCCCATTTTTTCATTTCAATGTAAAAAAGGTTTAGGTTCTCCAGCAATTAAATTAATTCTTTTCTTATTATAGTATTTGAAAATTAAATTAAACCAGAATATGGCAAAGAAAAAAAAAAGATTTATGGCCATTTATACGAAGAATCTAAACATACAATAAGAAAAAATTATCAATTCCTTATTACAAAATTGCTTTTTATAAGAAGAAAAGTACTCCATCACTTCAAATCACAAACCGAGGTTTTATAAATCCTGAGACAAAGACAGACTTTTAAAAATTCAAGCTCACAAAAAGTTTCTCCAAAACCCTAGTCCCGAAAATCGACAGGTTAGCATCAAAGCAAGAAATCAGTATAATCAGACCATCTTAGAAGTAAAAGTTTTAACAATCGGATAAAAGACAAAGTTCTCTCTTGCTCGAATGGCAGTAAAAGTTTCTGGTCCTTTGCCAAAAATATTAGTCAAAACTTCTGCACAAAAGTCAAACAGATCAAGCGTATTCTTCCTTCTGTTAATACCAAAAAATCGTCTGGGATGGATGGCATATCAGCAATCAATCGCCTTAAAAAAATATGTTCCCGAGCTTGCACCCATCCTAACTGGCCTCTTTCGAATCTCTTACGACACGGGTATTTTCCCGGTGAGTTGGAAAGCTGCACATGTGCAACCTGTCCCCAAAAAAGGATGCAAAACTCTTCCTTTTAACTATAGACCTATATCTCTACTTTTTGTTGTTTGCAAAGTAAGGGAAAAATTAATTATTTCCCAAATCTTAAAGTATCTGGAAAAACCACAGCTGATCTTCTTTCCTTTATCTCACACAACTGGAACAAGTCCCTTGAGTTTCTTAGTAAATCCCAGATCGTTGCTCTTGACATACCCAAAGCTTTCGATCAGATCTGGCATGATGGGCTTCTTAACAAACTGCCCCCTCACGGTCTTCCACCTAAGTTTTGCTCTTGGCTCTAATGTTTTCTTTTTCATCGACGTATATTAGCTATTGTAGATGGTGATTCTTCCCGTTTCTACCAAATTATTGCTCGGGTGCCCCAGGGCTCAGAGCTGGCACCCACGCGGTTTTTTTGCACATTAACGATCTTCTCTTTTCCACAATCAATCCCATTTATAGTTTTGCTGACGATATTACCCTCTACTAGTATTCAATTTCTTAAGCCACCATGTAATTCTGATTTGGAAAACAAGCGCAGGGGAATGCGGATATCTCTTTCACAAGATCTCAAACTCACCTTGGATTCGGGCGCAAAAATCTTGTTTAGTTTAATGGCCTCAAAACACAGTCATCTGTCGCGAAAAAAGTCTGCAAATGTTCATCCGTTACATATGAGCGGCCAAGTTATGCAGAACAAAAATTCGTTTAATCTTGTCGGCGTTACTTTTGAGAATAACCTCAACTGGCACAAACACATTACATTCATAGCCTCGCCAGCTTCAAAAAAGCTTGAATTCCTCTTTCGAGCCAGAAAGTATTTCTCTTCTTTCAGTCTGTATACTCTGTATGTAAATGCTTATTAGTAATATATTAAAAATTAAATTTTTAAAAATTTTATAGGTTAATTTAAATATTAAATTTACAAAATTAGATTAGCATGTTGGGCTAAAAATATATTTTTGAATCTTTAAGATATTTAAGAATCAAAAAGTTACAAGAAATACAATTATTATCCAGAAAGCTGTTATCATGCAGCTTAATATAACTAAACAAGAAAAAAATTCAAATTAATTAAAAAAGTTTTTCTTTCTACTAAAAACAACACTGACAGAATTATAATTTAAATATTAATTTATTCTAGACGTACCGCTAGCATTATAAATTATTCAAAGTAAATATTTACAAGCCAAATTAAACTTTTTAAAACTTTATAAGCTTATAAATGGTAAATGAAAGGTATAAGGAGATATAAAGCTTTAATAAACAAAAACGTCAAAAGTAAAATTATTTCTTGAGCCCAAACTTTTTTTTATTTAATATGTGTGCTTTACTTACATAAAAAAATAAACTTGACCACCAACGTTTGGTAATTGGACTCAAGTAAAAGAAAATAGTCCTATTTTTTTTTAAATCAGCTTTTTTGAAAAAGCTCATTTTAAATTTACCATTTAAGAGTGGAAATAATTCACACAAAATTGTTCGGAAATTGCATTTAGCAAAAGTCACAGTTAAGAGTGGTTTATGCATTGTGGCATCATTGAACCTTACTTTTTTTTAAATAAGAAAAAAAAATGCGGCTGAGGTGAACGGTAAAAGATATCTAAAGATGATAAATTCTTTTTTGTAGCCCCAGTTCGAATAAAGGGATTTGAATGGTATGATCGCTCAAGACGACTTGACACGAAACATTGATTAGCATCAAGTAAAGATGCTATAAATCGAAGTAATCGAAAATTGTGTTCATTAAATTCCATTTTGCATCTGTACAAGCGAATTTAAAAGATGTATAGTTAAAACCCTAAATGGTATTGATACGTCTTTAAAATGAAACAAAATTTTTGGATTATCCTTTTCCTGTGTTTAATTTACATTAAAACATATAGCCAGAGATCCGTTCCGGGAACACCTTCACCCATGTGCCAACCGGATACTCGCTGTATATTGTCAATTCTTGTTATTTATTCAACATGACACTACCAATATACCACTAAAAGAAAAAAACAATATACTAGATGAAGAAACTCAAACATTCTTAAGCAGTATGAAACAACACTCAAACATTTAGCACAGGGAACAAAGAGAAAAAACATTCTTTTAAAATGCAAAAATCTAAAGGTTGTACCAACATTTATACAAAATAAAACAAAAAACTTTAATTAAAAAAAAAACAGTTTGAAAGCAAATACCAAAATATCCTAAATCTGTTTTACTTTCAAATTTTAAATATTTGAATAAATGATTGCTACTCAAAGCTTATTTTTTTATAAAAATTAGTTAAATAAACTAAAAACTAAAATATCAAACAAATTTGCTACCATTTTTATAGTTAATTTCTACACAAGACAAGGATCTAAATATAAATATTTTTTCAAAAAAATAAAAAACAAACACAACAAAATTAATATATTAATGAAAAAACAAAATGTAATTAAAGAAAAATATACTTTAAATTAAAGCTGGATAACAAATTTAACAAAAACTTGTATTCCGAATCACATTAAATATATACTCTCTCTTGGACCAAAATTCTGTTTTAATAACAACATACAATCAAACTTTTTCGAAAACATCATTGCAAATATCAAATATGGAATTGAATCTCTAAATTAAAATGAAAAGGAATTAATTAGAAATAAAGTAACAAACATATTAAAAAATTATAAAAATTAAATAAAACCCATTAAAAATCAATTAAATTTCTTTCTAACCAATTCTTAAGTAAATAATAAAAAAAAACAGATTTTAGCACCCCAATAAAACAATTCTGTATAAATTAACCCAGGTAATTCCAATGGTAGGTTTATAGTTTCTAAAAAGATAAAATATTCTAACACCAAACAAAAATGTAGTTAAAATTAAAATTTTATCTAGTGCTTGTAATTTTTGCAATATAGTTGGTAAGTGTTTATTTTACAAATTAGTGTATATACATATAATACTTTTATTATAACTCATCATGTTTAATAAATACAGTAATAAAAAATATTTTTATATATTTTGATGATGGTTTAACTTAATAAAACGAAACGTCAGTTAAACATTGATTTTTATTTTAAAAATGACCGAAAAAACCCAAAATATAAACAATACATTTTAACCACTAATATTATTTTGTTTCAATTTTATAAATAAAACATTTTTTATTGTATACTTGTACTGTCATGTAAAATAAAAAATAAGAATTTACAACAAGATTAGTTAAAAAAAAAATGTTAAATTATTCACAGTTTTGATCACAATTTGTTACAACCCAATTGCAATATATTTGTTTACATACGATATTTGATACTGAAGAATTATTCGAAATACTTGCAGCACTCAAATCGACTACCGGCTTAAACAAGAAAATCGCAGTACGCACTAACTCATTTTTATCTATACAGCAAACATCCGCTTGCCCAAAACATTAATTGTCAAAATATTGCTGCAATAAAGAATTTCAATAACCATAGTCTGGATTCCATCACATGTAGGAAACGAAATGACTGACAAAGCTGCTAAAGAAGCCTTGGCACAGAACTTAGCAACTAAAAAAGGCAATCCGTTAAAAGTAAATGGTAAACTACTAGAATCAGCGAAACACTAAGCCCCATTTGATATGACATCTATAAAGAAAAAAGACAAAATAATACTGTAACGATTAAGAATCGGACATAGCTGCAAAATACATGCCCTATAAACATTGAATAATGGAAAATCAATGGCACAATATACTTTTTCATTTAATTATTCAACTGCCCACTGACACAATATATGTTGGTGCCAACATCGGCCCTTATTGCGTTTGGCACACCGGCCCATCGACACTTATCAGTCAGTTTGCCAATACTTCTACATATTGGCCCTATGATATATTTATGGAGGCCCACCGTTGAAAAACCATTGGGGTGTTAACGATATAGTAACTAATATTTACCGATGTTTCATTTAGGGCCACTGTTGAAAAATTATTGGGATATTAGCTAAATAGTAACTAATAATTACCGTGTTTTATTTAGGCTTACTGTTGGAACACCACTGGAAAACCAAATAAAATAAAAATGTAAAAATTTTGATTTTTATTAAAAAAAAACATAAAAAACTATAATATATTGCCTTGAGCACAACAAATCAAACGAGGCACTTAAAACAATGTGGTTTTCAGATGAATTTAAAATGTCACAAGATAGTCTAACTACAAAAATACGAAACAAAGTCAGAATTAACATAACAGCCAATAATAATACAAAATATAATAATGACAAAAATTCTATTAACTATAAAATATCACCATAATATACTTTTCATTTGCCAAAACACTAAAAAAACACAAAAACTGCCAAAAACGGTACAAACTTTTCGATCACGTCATCCCTAATCTTTCACAAAAATTATGATGGCACACTTCACTTTTAGTTGTCGGTGGTATAGTTGGATCATTTTTAAAATGAAAATTCGGCGCCCTTTAAAAAGAAAAAAAAAACATAAAAAGTAGCAAAAAAGATTTGGTTTGAATTGCGGCTGCCTTTGCTTTTTATAATGTGCCGCTTCTTGCACGTGTCTGTAATAATAGACCATATAAAAAGCCGACAATAAAAATTAAACCTTTTTGCTACTTTTTATGTGTTTTTTTTTTAAAGGGCATGGAAATTTTTATTTTAAAAATGATCCAGCTATAAGGCAAAGGGCCAACAAAGAGAACAAACACGTACGCTGAGTAACAAATAAATGCAATGGGCCAATGCTTAATTAAGAAAGTTGGATTTGTAACTCAGTAAATTAATTGGCCACTGTGGATATATTAGTTTTTTTTCTGCCAAACCATTAACTGAGGATTAATATCGGGCCAACGAATGGTGATAGACACAGTCAATTAAAAGATGCTGACATTAGTGGGCCATCACAGTGCCTTTAGAAAATCGACAAACGCTGTTGCAATAGAATACTTACAGTACAGCACATCCTGTCAGAATGCCCACAACACGATAGGTTTTGCCGCAAACACAAGCTTAGTAGAGACCTCAAAGAAAACCTTTGTGCTTTTGCAAAGTGTAAAGCAGTTTTTGGATTTTTTAAAGGACACTAATATGTACTGTCATATTTAGTTTGGTTAAACAAACATATAATACTATATGTTTTTAAAGTGTACCCTATTTTTAATTGTTAACTTTCTTACATGTAGTGATTTATTGAAATTAGTAGGGTTATTGTGCCAATGACCTTAACAGTCAAGGCACGTTAAGTCTAAATATAAAAAAAATAATAATGCAATCGCTCTCTCCCCTAGAAAAGCACTAAGCTTTTAAACACCTAAAATAAAGGTAGAGAGAAATTCATATTTCTAATGAAATCCTGTGACTTGGACGCATACATAACCTAACTTTAAGACGTCATATTGCTAATTGCTATTGCAATTGCGCACTTTACAGTGGGGCGGAGTAAACAAGTCGTTGAGGGTTTAAGCGTAAGCATTTAAAAAGCAAGGTCTGGTACTAGACCTAAAAATTTCCAATGGCATTAATTTCAAACGTAATAATTTTAAATTACTCTTATGTAGACACTGAATTCTTATTTTGCGCTTCTATATGTATATAAATATAAAAAATAAGGTGATTAATGAAAAAAAGCTAGTTTACTTTAAATATGGAAGGTAAGAGCATATATATACAGTATGTCTACTTAATTTGAAACCATATGGATACATTTTTTATTATTAAGTTTACCCAAAAAAGTTATTCTTTATAAAAAGTTCTGCATGGTCCAAAACTTAAAATGCAACCATTAAATATCAATTTTTTAAAGCCCTTTACGAGGTTTGTCAAAAAATATTAATTTTACCTAAGAGTATAGTACCTTTATTTTTTACAATACAGAAGAATGTTAAAAAGTAAAGTTATTTTAAATTTAAAGTTATATTCAAATATGCAATTACAGCTATTTAACGAAAATTTAGAATTAGTGATTACTCGTATTTACTAATAATATTTCTACTTTTTTATTTTTTCTTTACGATTTAGTGAATTTGCCATATTTACTGTAATGATACAAATACAAACTTACTCTGACACACAATGTCAAATATTTCATGTCAGTGCATCCTAGATTACTTCAAATTGTATCAAGCCAGAAGAATTAATACGGAATTATTAGTAAATAATCCCTTTTTTTAATTAATGGTAAATTTGCCGCCCATAATATTTGCCGCCCTAGGCTTCAGCCTACTCAGCCTTTGGCTTAAATGTACCCCGGTTTACTGGATAAAAATGTCTTGATACTAAACATTAAATTTTGATTATTTTATGTAAATAATGATAAAGTGCCGTAAGCCTAGCAATAATTATTGGAAAGGATGGTGGAAGGCAACGTTTGAAAACTTTCTAGACCCATAAATTTGAAATTCTAAGGGCTTAATTATGAAAAGCAAGGACTTACTAGAAAATTAAATGGCATTACAGCTAAATGATGATTAAAAGTTTAATTTATTATGGTACTGATGACGGCAGTAAAAAATTGTCAAACTATAATTCTTGTAGTAAACAACTAAAATTTAAATTGCAATATTAAAGATTGCTTCAAAAAACCAGAGATTACCAAACTTGCCTTTTTTTAATGGCACACTAGGTTTGCTGGAATATTTTTTGATTTGTTTAAAATATTTTAAACAAAATTTATAATAATGTCATATGCTAAATTTCAACAACCTAAAAAAAGTTGGAATATTTACATTTAAATTTAAGTATGAACTGCATTTAAATAACGGATCATGTTAAAAAAAAACATTTGATACTTCTTGTCTTAATTTCTCAAGTAGAGGTACGTCTTTGTAAATTAAAGTTGCAAAATTATGCTAGTTTCTCCTTAGGCAATATTCTCTTACAGAATCTTCTTAATAAACCATTGCCTATATATATTTAAAATTTTAATACAAGTATTTTTAAATACACTTTAAACTAATTAATTTTTAGTTGTCGAAGGCTTCAAGCTACCTGGTTTAAAGGTTTTTAATAAAACAGGTAACTTATTTATATTTTTAAATATCCATTCACAAGTAACTATACCAACACAAGTGTACTTTCTTTTACCCCAAATCTTTCGCCAAAACAATAACAATTATACGCCAAAATTTACTATTTATAAATATATTAAAATATAAATAAATATTTTAAATATATTTTAAATTATTTAAAATATATATATATATATATATATATATATATCGAAGTGAACAGGATAAATCACTATATGTTTTAAGAAATTGTAGTAAATATGACCTCTAGGACGGTAAGAAATAGACTACTAGAGGCCAAATTATTTCCTTGAAAGTGTTAGACAATGTGATGGTTTCAATAACACTAGAATCTTGGACTTCCATTGTCTTTATTAGTTAATTGTTACACAACGTTTCGGTTAGTGATGTATCTCCAACAGTTTTCAAGTGATAACTAAAACTATTTTTAAAAGCTACGACTTATATACTATCCCTTGTTCACCGAAACTTGACCGACTTTCCAGGGTTCAGTAACGGCTGCCAAAATAAATACATTTTTGTTGTTTACAATTATTACAGCTTCTTTAATTTTTGCTTCCAGTGGGTTTCTTTATAGATGGTTTTTGCTTCCGACCATTGTTTGCGGTGTTGTTTTGACCAAGCTTGTTCGGCAATCCCTGACTTCGACGTTTCACCTCGTTCCGTATGTTTTTTGTGTTCTTTAACTCTAACTTTAAGTGGTCTTTTTGTTTCCCCGATGTATATCTCACCACATTCACAGCGAATTTGGTAGATACAGTCATTATTTGAAACATTGTTGTCTGGTCTCGTCTTAGTAAGAATACTTCTTATAGCAGTTTGAGATTTAAATGCCGTTTTAATATTATATTTATTCGCGATCCTGCAAATCTTTTCCGAAGTTCCTTTAATATATGGAATTGTCATAAATATTTGGTGGTGGAGTCTCTTTCAAGTTAGAGTTTCTTGTCTTATTTTAATATTTTTCGATTGTTTACTTTATTAGTCTCTCACTGTATCCGTTCTGCTTATTATATGCACATTCAAAGAAGCTGTAATAATTGTAAACAACAAAAATGTATTTAGCAAACCTAGCATCGATATTCTGAATATTTGGCAGCCGTTACTGAACCGTGAAAAGTCGGTCAAGCTTCAGTGAACAAGGGATAGTATATAAGTTCGCAGCTTTTAAGAATAGTTTTAGTTATCACTTGAAAACGGTTGGAGTTATCACTAACCGAAACGTTGTGTAACAATTAACAAATAAAGACAATGGAAGTCCGAGATTCTAGTGTTATTGATGCCAAATTATTTGCTAGAATGCTAGCAAAAAAACCCATGTTGTCAAAAAAAAACAGATGTTCCCGTTTAATATCTCCACTGGACTAAGCATGACTAGAAAAGGGTTATTTGGAGCGATAAATCCAAGTTTTGTTTATTCAAAGGTGATGGTGTTGTCTATGTAAGACTGCCAATGAACGACTTAACCCCAAGTATACGTGTCCAACGTTGAAACACGGTGGTGAAACGGTAATGGTTTGTTATGGTATGGTGCCTCTTTATAAAATAAAAGGTATTACTTTGCCTTAAAGGCATTTATTTTAACAGGGCAATGACGTCAATGATGTCTTCGCTGATCATAAAATCTTGGTTCAGAAAGAAAAACCTTAACGTTATGGAATGGCCTTCAAAGTCCCAAGATATTAATCCAATTAAAAATCTGTGGGACATTTTAGATTCCAAAATCAGAAAAAAACCCTATCACAATCACCAAAAATTTTTTAAAACATTGAACGAAGCATGGGTCAATATGGATATAGAGACTATTTCCAAACTAATAAGATCCATGCCAAAACGTTGTAGAGATGCTACTAAGGAAAATAGGTTCTTTACAAAATTTAAAATATATACATTTTTTTAAATATTGGTATTTAAATAAAAACAATTATGAAGCAAATTTGCCCTATTTTGTTAACTACTGTACGCGCAATTTAAATTCGCCCCTTATTATTGGAATCTAGAAAACTAAAGCAGGTACGAAGATGGTTAAAGTATTTTCGGGAAAACTTGAAAATATTGTAATTTTTTTTTTATTTATTTCGACTTACATTTTTAAGCGGACTCCAAAACAAATTGCACATTTTTATTGATACTTTTTTGCACTGAGAGCATTTTTAGATTTCATATCCGACGTTTCGTCACTCGGGCAAATTAGGTTCTCCATTCTGATTTTAACAATATATAGCAGAGTATACCTAAAAAGCTTATAACCTTATTAATTCAAAAAAAAAATGTTTCCTTAGTTTTTTAACTATAATTTCAAGGGATCTTTTACTTTACGAAACGTACCGAAATGAAACGTTAAAGTCGGGCGTTGCCGAACATGCATCAAAAGAAGCTGCAATAATTCTAAACAACCAGAAAGTATCTAGCAAGCCTAGTATCGATATTCCAAACATGTGACAGCCGTTGTTTTTCAATAAACGGCAAATAGTATGTAAGTGTTGTATTAAGAGAAGTTTCTAGTTATCAAATAAAAACTGTTAGAGATACATACCAACCGAAACGTTTTGTACAATTAACAAAAAAAAACAATAGAATGCCAAGATTTTAGTGTTTTTAAACACAACATTGTATAATACCTTCAAGGAAACTACTTTTACTCTAAATAAAGTAAGTCGCAAAACAGCGGCTTTAAAAGATCGGAAAATAATAATTTCACTTTAATAAAATAAGCATAAATCTTAAAATTGCATTTACGCTACACCCGACAGGTCGCCTTTAGGGGTCGGGTGAAAAGACGCGGAGACTCCCACTACCACAATTTTCGTATAGCCGCATTAAAAATATTATATTTTAGTTAGGTTCCTCCAAATTCGGTGTATCGATGCGATGTTGTTTCCGATTGCAAGCCTACAGGAGATAACGTTTTTCGGTAACTATTTTTCACTTAAATGACATAAATTACACACCATTTTAAAGGCAAGGAAATAATATATGCCTCTGCTCTAACAGATTTTTGAAAGATAAGTCGAGTTAAGAGAAAATGGTATCTAAACATAACCGATTTTAGGCTGACTTTCACTCAAGAAAATATTTAAAACTAAATCCAAATTTAAAAAACTATTACAGCAGAAGCCTAGATTTAGGTGTTGGCTTTCATATAGTTTTTAAAAATTATCGATCACTTATACCGTTTTTGAGAAAAACATTATGCCCCGAACTCCACATTGGATCCAATTTTCGCGGCGCGAATGGATTTTTAAAAAATATTCGTGACTCCATACTACCTGAAGAGTTACCCATATTCAATAATTAAAATCTTCCTTTGGTACTCTGCTTTTTCTAGTTACACGGTTAAAGTTTAGAAAATATTTTATTTTGTTTTAATCTACGGCTGGATTTAGTGCTCGACTGATGGTTAGAGCGGATATTAGTTGATTATACACTTTCATTGATATAGTTACGTCTGTCGAGTACCAAATTCAGCCTTAGCAACTAATGTATGACACATTGTGGTACCGATTGAATAGAAAATGGGTTCAAGAATTTTCCGAGTATTTTGCTTACAGCCGTAAACAATCTAAATGTCAATAAGTGGTACATATAATATATTAAACCGAATTTATTAACTATTGAATTTATTATTAAAAAGAAGATTTATAAAAAAGTATAAAAATTGGGAATTACAGCGACTTCTATATACCCACATAAAGTTGGTATATTCATTTTATGAGTCATCAAATTGGACATCTTACAAACATATCGGTTAACAAAAAAATATAATATTTTAAGTTAAATTATTTTTATCAAGACGAAAACACACTGCAGGCACAGTAAACAATCTGTTCTATATTAAAAGCAGCTGTGTAACAAATTTTAGACCAATTAAATTACTCCAAACGATTTAACCGTGTCGTACGACTTGTTGAACGAGAACACCACAGTTTATGCAATTATCGTTTCGACGGTTTAACCTACTTGACCTAAACAACTTGATATGTAACAAGTTACATAGCGTGTGGGCTGTTTATCACCTACAGGATTAATTTGTTGATAAAATCCATCTAATTTACAGATACACGTTTCTACTTTTTCATGTTATTTCTGTTATACCTACCTATATTTTTTATTTCCTTTTTGGGATTTAGAAGGATTTAATAAACGTATCATATGTAAAATATCATATAATAAAAAAATTACTTAAAATGCTCAAAGAGTCATAAAAAAACAGCTAAAAACTGTAACGTTTCGGTCATGATTCGTGCCTTTTTCAAAAATAACTTTGATTGCAAATTCTTAAAATGCTAAACACAATAAAAAACACAAATTACTTTTTAATAACAAAAATCACAAACAAACATAATATAGTTATGTACGTTTTCTGGGCACACATTGGCTAGCGCTGTCACGTATATTAAGGAACTGTGTGAACAAGGCATAAATCATGATGGAAACGTTACAATTTTTAACCGCTTTTATATGGTCTTTAAGCATTTTAAGTATTTTTTTTATTATATAATACTTTACATAATATGTATAATTACTTTTAATAAATTGATCTAAATCCAAAAAAAAAAAATATATACAAAGTGTCCAAGATAAGGAGTATGGGGATATCCGAAACAGTAAGAGATAGGTGAGTAGTTTAAGTTTGGCAAAGTTGCGTATTGGAGAGCCTAATAATATACCGTTGTAAAATTGAAGTTACAAAAACTAAAATTTCACATTTTCGATTTTATTTTTTACGAGTTTATTTTAAAAATCAGAAAAAGTCTAAAAATAAATTCCTATTGGATTTTTTTTGCGCTTCATCTACTGGCAAAATAAAATATTTCTTACGACGTTTCGTTTCCGCTAAACCATCATCAACTTTTTTTTTTAATACGACCCTCAATTGTTTATTGCATTTTTTTTGGAGCAGTTTTAATCTCAATTACAATGATGTATAATACTTGATATTTTTTTGTTAAATAAACATATTTTTCAACGTACATGATTTCTTATAGGGGTGTTCCATATTTGTTAAATAAACATTAACGGCCGAGTGATGATCGCGTTGTTAAATTTAGCAATGGATTTAGCAATTGTTAAAAATTAACAACGGTTTAGAATGTTTAACAAAACGTCATTGTCAGTGTTATTCAATGATTTTAGTAGGCAATCTGTTAAAATCTGACATTTTGTTAAACATTCTAAACCGTTGTTAATTTTTAACAATTGCCCATCGCTAAATTTAACAACGCGATCATCACTCGGCCGTAAGTGTTATACATCTTTGTAATTGGGATAATAAGGTTAAACAAAAAAAAAAGTCCAGGGCCATATTAAAAAAATAAGTTGATGCTGGTTTAACAAAAACGCAACGTCGTAAAAAATTTTTTACTTCGTCAATGGATGAAGCACAGAAAATTCCAAAAAAATATATATATATATATATATATATATATATATATATATATATATATATATATATATATATATATATATATATATATATATATATATATATATATATATATATATATATATATATATATATGTGCGGTCCTTCATACACTGATTGATCACGAAATCTCCAAAAACTACTTGACCTACGAAGATAAAATTTGGCACTAAAGGAATTGATTGAGGGTGAAATTTTGTCACTTCTGGAGTTGAGAGCATAAAAACTGGCGTGCAGGCTTGGAATTACATACCTTAGAGGGTTAAAATGGGGATGAATGTTTTTTAAGAAAACCGGTCATTTTTAAAGTTGTAAATATGGCAGTTGGTAATTAGACTTTTAATCACCCCAAAAAATATAAAGTGGTAACGTTTTTAAAACTTCATCTCCTAAGGGGTTAAAATAGTGTATTGAAGTTTGTGTGAGAAATTCGTCGTTTCTGGTTTAAGAGCTATAAAAATGAAACCATATTATTTACCTATTTTTTGCCAAAATACATTACTTAAATGCCAGTAGTTTCGGAGATTGTTAATAAAAACATATTATGTACTAACTCGTTTACAAACAGCATTTACTTAAAAAAAAAAAAATAAAGTATAAAATGCCTAATCGTTGCCGTGATGTGACGTGATTGAGTGGAAGAGGAGACACATAATTAAGTATGACTACTCGAACAGCTAAACTCGTGAGGGCAGACTTCGTTGTCGTATGTACTAAATGAATAAAATTTTCTCGCGAGAACAAGGAAAACAAAATAGCCAAAATCGTGTAGTCCATGCAAAAAGTTAGTTTATAATATTTTTGGCGCTAATCAAGACAAACGGCTTGTTGATCATTACCGTATAAGGGATTTTTTTATATCAAACAATAATAGATTCTAGGTTAAATGGTTAATATAATTTTTTGGTTGTTGGTGCCTTGTTCTGGATATTTAATTAGAAGTGTGTTTAAAAAAAGTGTTTTACAACCTTCTTATCCTTTAAACCTTATTAAATATCCAAAAAGTTTAAACACTAAGGATCATTAAAAAGTTTTAAAACGTTATTAATTGCCTCACTAGTTAAGCAATAAAAGCTGCATGGACGTTCCTTTTATTAAAGGCTTTTATACAAAATTATAAATTCTTTACTGAGCTAGTAGACATCTTTGATCTTTAAACTTTTTACATCTCCACAATGCTTTCTTTTTTAGGAAAAACAACGTTATAAAAGTTTTAAGACTTATAAATTAATTTTAATGACTTAATCGATAATACTAAAACTTAAGATAGTTAAAGCTGTTTTGCGTTAAAGTTAATTCAAACAATTTATTAAGATTTTTTTTTATCATGGGACAGTCCACGAAGGCTGATTCCTAAGTACTAACGTACCGTGGGTGTCTTATGTGTGGTGAGAGGGAGTTTGTTCACACGGGTCTTAAATATTTGAAGATTGGGAAGAGAAGAAAAAACTCCTGCGGGCAGCAGGTTTCATAGTCTTGACACTCTAGGGATAATGGAACGAAGAAAGCGGAAAGTTCGGGGCATCTCTAATTGAACTGTAAAAGGATGCATGAAAGTTGCATTACGTGTTGCTCTGTTGGGAGCTGCCAGAGAAGGAACTATACTGGCTAATACCTCTGAGCAGAAGCCGTGAAAATAGCTATAGAAGATCCCCTACTGCTCTACGGTGGGCAAGAAGAGGAAGCCTTTCTGTGAGCGTTGGATCATTATTAAGACGAATGGATCTTCTTTGAATGGAGTCCAGAATGCCAAGTGTTGTAGGGGACGACATTCCCCAGACATGAGAACAATATTCTAAAGAGGGTCTGATTTGGGATACATACAGAGTGTACAGATTGGAAGAAGAGAAATATTTTCTGGCTCGGAACAGGAGTCCAAGCTTTTTTGAAGCTGCCGAGGCTATGGATGAAATGTGTTTGTGCCAGTTGAGGTTATTCTCAAAAGTAACGCCGACAAGATTAAACGACTCTTTGTTTTTTAGAACTTGGCCGCTCATATGTAAGGGATGAGCATTGGCAGACTTTTTTCGCGACAGCGAACATGACTATGTTTTCGAGGCATTAAACTAAACAAGATTTTTGGCGTCCCAACCCAAGATAAGTTTGATTTGTGAAAGTGATATCTGCATTGACCTGCGCTTGTTTTCCAAATCGGAATTACATGGTGGCTTAAGAAATTGAATACTAGAGTGAAGGGTACTATCGTCAGCAAAACTATGAATGGGAATGATTGTGAAAGAGAGAAGATCGTTAATGTGTAGAAGAAACAGGATGGGTGCCAGCACTGAGCCATGGGGCACCCCAGCATTAATTTGGTAGAAGCTGGAGGAATGACCATCTACATTAACTGATATATGTCGATTAGAAAGGAAACTGGAAAGCCAAGAGCAAAGCTTAGGTGAAAGACCATAAGAAGGAAGTTTGTTAAGAAGCCCATCATGACAAACTTGATCGAAAGCTTTGGATATGTCAAGAGCAACGATCTGGGATTCACCAAGAAACTCAAGGGACTTGTTCCAGTTGTGTGAGACAAAGAAAAGAAGATCAGCTGTGGATGTACTGTGACGGAATCCATATTGTCTATCATGTAAGATCTTATGTTTTTCCAGATACTTTAAGATTTGGGAATTAATGAGTTTTTCCACTACTTTGCAAAAAACTGAAAGAAGAGATATAGGTCTATAGTTAGATCGTTGCATTATTTTTGGGGACAGGTTGCACACGTGCAGCTTTCCAACTCTCCGGGAAAATGCCCGTGTCGTAAGAGATTCGAAAGAGGCGAGTTAGGATGGATGCAAGCTCGGGAGCACATTTTTTAAGACGATTGCTGGTATGCTATCCAGCCCAGACGATTTTTAATATTAAGAGAAAAATACGCTTGATCCGTTTGACTTTAAAAATGATATCGGATATTTTATGGAAAACAGGGACAACTATTGAAACAGAAAGATTAATAGGAGAATCAAGCGTAGAATTGGCAGCAAATTGTTTGGCAAATAGTTCGGCTTTTCCTTTGGAGCTAGAGACAATTCCATCTTCAGAGATTAGGGGTGGAAAAGAATTGGTGCAAAAGTTCTGACTAATATTTTTAGCACAGATGGTCCACTAGAAGTCTTTGTAGTTAATTTTGTCTAAAACAAGTCTACTCAATTAATACGTTTCTTTTAAATTAGCACTGTACGCTACAAGAATGGATGGAAGTTAGTTATCATTATTTAGAAGCACGGCTTTTAACCTGGTTTTTGAGGAGTCGATGAAAAGTCGCCATTCAGAAGGAACATGCTTATGGCCTAATTTAACCAACAGGCCGTTAACATCATTACAAAACAGTAGACTTTCCTTTTTCGAAAAAGAAAATCAAGAACAATATTGTGACGTTTGCGATATTTACATGTGACGACTCCGGGTTCGAGCAAATTCCACTGTCGTGATCCTAAAGGTTCGGCCTTTTTTTTGATAGATTTAGATCCCTGGATGAATTATTGACTTGTTCTTTGCTCACTAGGACTGGAGCATGAAACTCTGGATCAGAGGATGAATCTTCCGGGCTGTCTGAAGATGTCTCATTATCTAGTGATGAATGCGCTGGCAAATCCTCATAACGCAAAAGAGGTTTGTCAACCGAAGTCACGTCGGGATACTTTAGGGTATGTTTCTTTTTCCTATTTTAACCCTTGAGATCAGTAAGACAAAAATAACAGTCAGTAATGTGATTTTTTGGTTTACGCCAAATGATCGGTTTCGTAAAGGGCAACATGCCATTTTTTTTTCAAGACCAATCGGTTTGGTTTTTGTAGCAAGTTGTACAGCAGACATGTGGCACCCACGATTTATCTAAATTGGCAACTTTTTTTTAAAAATAGTTAAAATAACACTCTTCGATATATCGAATGCGTATACGCAGTGATAGACTTTTTTTAATTAGTATTTTAATTTATATATAATTAATTAATATTATTTAATATTTAAAAACTAATAATGTTGGGGAATAAAGTTTTAATTTTAGTGTTTCTTATTCTATTCGTTAATTTTTCAGGATAATCTATTAATTAATATAACAGACAAACAAGAATATGCACGTTACACATGGTAAATAAACAAATAAATGTATGTCATATATATTGACATTTGCAAAAAATTGTATGTTATACATGTCAATATTGACAAAAAATGTATATCATACCAATGCCATCTATAATAGAATAGCTTGTGCTCGAGAATTATGACGTCACGCTACTCGGATATTACAAAGTAAGCGCGCGAATTATAAATGTGTTGGATGGTACATAGGAAAATACAATTTATGTCTTAAAACATATAGTTTTTGCTTGTAATTAAAAAGTAATATAGATTACAAATATTAAAAATGGATAATAATAAAAATATTATACTTTATTTTAGATAGGTTTATGCATTAAGTACAAAAAAAAAAAATTGAAAAAAATGATGTCAAGAAAAATGGCTTAAAGTATACCGGTATTTACTGGGATATTTAACATTTAAAAAATAATAGTATACAATTAAAATATCACAATAATAGTACTAAACAAATTATGAAACATAGAAATTCAGACATTTTTATAATCTATAAATAATGATCATTTAGTTAGTAACTGAGTGAAAAAGTAAAAACTAATTTTTTACGGAGGATTAAAAAATACCTATGTTAATTTCATTCAACATTATTCTAACATTTTAAGTAAAAAAATTAATGGAAATATTTATTTTTTTAAACAAATTAAATGATCGGTATTTTATACCCAGTGCATATTACTTTTTTCAGTTAATTTATCCAGAGAAACTAAATATTCGATAAAAATAATAGATGCTGGATAAATCTAATGAATGCCAGATATAAAATTTACATGCTATCTAAAATAATAAAAATTTGATAAAAATAATACGAGTAGAAACTTGATAACGTTTTGCGTTTGGGCAAAAAGGTGTTCGGTACTTTTGGTCAGCACTTGGTTATAGATAAATAGTTTTGGTTAGTGTCAGCACTTGGTTATAGATAAATAGTTTTGGTTAGCTTTAATAGAGAATACGACTTATCGAGCGATTATATTACTCTAAAATGCAAAAATTTTATTTAATAGTGAACGTAAATTATTAAGCATTTAAATATATTATATATTTTTTAGTGCACATTTCATTAACATTCCAAACAGAATTTACCATGCAAATGGTATATTTTATAATAAATATAAGGCATTTCTTATTATTTTATCCTTTATTTTATTTTTTTTATCGAGCATATATAATTTTTTATTTCTTTTATCTGCAAATTATAATAAATTACCGGGCGTTAATTCCGACACTTTATTTATTATGTTTAAAACGTTTTAAAAGTGGCATAGATTTTGTAGTGGCCGTATCATTGCGTTTTTAACAATACCTATGTCTTTGTTTTCACAGTAGATTTAATATTATTGTTTACTTTGTGAGTTTCGCAGTTAAAGCCTAAAAATAAGTTTATATCAGAGTTAGAAATGTTCTCTAATGTTGGTTATAAAACAATATTTCTTAAGTTTACTAGTTTTAACAAATTTTCTTTATCTTTTACTCACTTTGTACCCACTTTTCTTGTTCTTTGGGATCCTCTGGAAAACCAAAACAGGATACTTTAGGCTGCCCAGGATAATTTCCCTTGCAAAAAGGGACACAACAAAGGTGAGACATTGTACCAAATTGATCACAACATTAAGACACTCAAATTTTATTGCTGAATTCTAAGAAACACTAGAGGCACAATAAAAAACTTATTCCTTTAGGTTATGTCACTACCAAAACACGTAGTTTTTCTGAGATTTGTATCAGTTATACAGATTTAGGTACTCTAATTATCTTTTCGACAGTAATTCTTTATATTCAAAACACAAAAATAATAAAATAATACTCCTACATTACAATAAAGCCAATAACCAAAACCAACTGACAAAATTTGATTACAACCAAGTATGAACAGCTGATCGACTAAATAAAAGTCTGCTCGCAAGCTATTCTAATATAGATGGCAGTGGTCATACATGTCGACATCGATGAAAAAGTGTATAAGATACAGGTTGACATCGACAAAATTGTGTATGTCACATTCACAACATAATTATTAATTATTATTTGTTGTGAACTTTCCAAACACGTAACAAAACTGATTGGAAGAATTTATGCAACTGCGTAGCATTTTTGTAGCTTACTGTCTTGCGTTTCGAACAAGATTGAACTTGTTTCAAAAGTTTGATTATTCTATAAAGTATTGCAAATAACAAAAGTGTAAACATGGAGAATTCAAGCAAGTCATTTATTTCGATAACAGTAGCTAAACAAACGTAAGTATTATTATTTTTGTGGTAAGGTCAAGGATACCTAACAAAAACAACATAAAATGCTTAGGTGGGAAAACCGTTGTTAAATAGTGTTATTTTAAATTGATTTAGATATATTGTCAAAAAAAGTAACCTGTATAGGCAACATATTTTGGGAGGTAAATATAAAAAATCCATTAAAGAAATTAAATAAACTAACTTAATTAAATTTAGTATAAATCTTAAGTAAAATAAATTTTCAAAACGATAGGCTGTATACAATGCAGCGTAAGCCGTAAGGAGTTTAGTAAATTACAATTAAGAAAAAAGAACTTTTTAAATTAACCAAAGTTAATAGGGTTATTAGATCGGTAAATAGCTTGATAATGTTAAATTGTAAAAATAGTAATAGGTCTGGGTCACAAAATATTTTAATATAAAAATATATTTTAAAAAGACCTAAATAAAAGTATTTTGTACAAAATTTTCTTTCCGTTAACATATTTTTGTAAGTGATTAAATTGCGGCTAAAATTCTACTTTAATAGAAACATGTAAGTTATACGTGTGTGGGTTATGACTTTTGTTACAATATTTAAAAAATATTTATCCCAAGATATGTCTTTGACCTCTCAATGACTCTACTGTCACCTCTGTTAAAAAAGTTTTTATGGCTTTAGCAGTTCTTAATAGGGGAACACGAAGTACCGCCTTTCATTTTTTCCAAAGATGCACCAAAATTTTAATTGTTTTCACAACTTCTTTCCTAAAGTATCTAGACTATAACAACTGCTGCCTATGGCTTTTTTTTCTTTTCTCTTTACGTAGTACTAAACTGCCTATCACTTTACTTAAGATATTCACAATAAATTAGTCTTTAGACAGTAACCCTGAGTAGATTTTACTAGAAGTTACGTCAAAAATATTACTAACAAATAAACTTTTTATTTGGTCTTATATTTGTTGTAAATTAACGCGTGTTAACGTTTCTTTTACACTTTGCCCGAAAAACTTTATTTTGGGCAGAAAGCCAACATATGGTGTATTTCAAAACTTATTTCTATTTAATATATATCCCGAAGGAGAACGTGTCCAAACTTTATAAATTGAACATATTTTAAAAGTCAAGGGTTAATGCGAAAAAATAAGTTATAGTTAAAATGGCATAGAAATTAAAACTTTTAATTTGGTTTTGCAGATACAAAAAGTTTGTGTATCATTCATTTCTCTCGCATAATTTTAATCGTGAAAAAATTAACATGTTTCGAACACAATGTAAGTTTAGTTTTTGAACCAAAAGTTATTTTCCTCTCCTATGGTTTCCAAAAATAGCTCTATACTATAAAAATATTTTGCTCTATTGCTTTGTTTCGTACCACCGTTTTTTTAAATATAGGCCGTTATTTATTTTGTGTTCAAGACAGATTTAAAATATTTTTTAAACTGTTTAAATGAATTTACAAGTATACAGGGTGTAAAAAGTATGATGCTCAATGATTTTAATCGACGATAGTGGAGCTCAAAACAAGTTGAAAAAGCCCAGAACATATAGGTCAAAAGTTAATTGTTTTCAAAATATGGCCTTTAAAGTTTAAAAATTGGCAACACCGCACCCGTTTCGTCGAAGCACCTTGAGCTTGAACGTTTTTTTGCGACAATTTGCATGTTTACACTTTTTTTAAGAAGATGTTCATTTACATAAATAAAAAAAAATTACTTTTGCAATTTATTTTGATATTTAATTTAATTAAATTTTGGTAAAAACAATATATAATTATTGTTTGGTTTTTATTTGTAATTAAAAAATAGTCGTACTTACCAAAAGAATGGGCTAAATATCCATTTTAAGAACACAAATTATAATGTTTTAAAATGGCACTTTTTATTTTGCTTAAAGAATAGAAAGTCTCTAATTATAAAAAAAGCAGTTACATTTACATTTAAATAAGTTGCTCAAAATGTCGTCCTTCACTTTCTACACAAGCCTCACTTCGACGAACCCAGTTTTCGCGTACTCTTAACACTCGCCTTCTGTGCCTAATTAATTCAGCCGAATTAAAAATTTTATTACGAAGTTGAGCTTCAGTTTGAATTTCACCATCCCCGTAAACAAGTTGTTTAAGATCACCCTAATACCAAAAATCGCAATGATTTAAGTCTGGAGATCTGCGGCCATTTTCTTGTCTTGGAGCATTTCTGCCAATCCAACGATTTGATAATTGGTGTTTAAATGTTCAACGACTCCTCCAAAAATATGAGGTGGTGCCCCATCATGAAGAAACTATAAATTAGCCTTTGCTGCAAAGGGCAAGTCCCTCCAGGGTGTCTTCCAAAAGCTGAGGTAAATTTTGTGACAAAAAATTTAAATACGCTGGCCCTGTAAGATTTGGAGGTAACTCGAAAGGACCAATTACATTATCACCCAGAATACCTGCCCAAATGTTTATTTTAAAACGTTATTGAAAATGGGCCTCGTGAATGCATGGGGCTTTCTTGTACAAGTATGTGTATTATGGAAGTTTAATATCCCATCTCTGGTAAAAGTAATATTCATCAGTAACTAAAATGCTACCAAGAAACTGGTGATTTTCATTGTTTTTTTGCAAAAACCATTGGCAAATGTGCTAATCTGCGTGGAAAATCTTCGGGTAGTAAAGCCTGCACACGTTGATGGTGATAAGTATAAAGAAGATTTTCCCGTAAGGTCCTGTGAATTATGGAGTGTGATATGTTTACTTCGTTGCGGCCTAATGACCTCGTACTAATACCAGGATTTTCTTCCGCAATTTCCAAAATTCTTTCCTCTTGTTCCACAGTTATGTGCCTCCCAGGTTCTCTATTTATATTTTCTCGGTTGCACACATCCCGTTTCCAAAACTCTTTGGTACACTTGTACTATGGTTGTTCGAAATGGATGTATTCGTTAGCATTTTGGTGTGTTTCACCGTAAATTAAAAGCATATCGGCATATTCCCGGTTTGAAAACATGATTTTTAACTTTAACGCCGAAATAAACAAACGTACTAATCCGTGGCGAGTACAGCAATACGCGACGCGGCAATGCACGACTGACTACGAGCTCCACGCTGCGGTAGCACTGTTGACAATTGTTTTTTTAATTTTTTTACTGGCAAATACTATTATTATTTTTGACGAAACTGAAACTTTAAAACTTAGTTTATTTTATTGTAAACACTACCGATGAGCGATGATGAAAGGCCAATTGTTAAGCGCGTTTCAGAATAATTGCTACCAAAGCTTGCATTCCTTGATATCGTTTAGACAAAAATCTGTCAAGTTTTGACACAAATGTTATATATGAACTTTTTTGACTTGTTTTGAGCTCTACTATCTGTCCATTAAAATGATGAGCATCATACTTACACCCTGTATATTGGTAAAGTTCCATTTGTTATCTAAAGTAAATATTCTTCCTATGTTGTGTTTAATGGCCACCAAAAATATTATGTGAATAAAATGCAAAAAAAACAGTAAAATCATATTGAGTTAGAAATGTAGAAAGAAGTTTAGCGGGATTAAAAAACTTTTAAAACTCAGTAATGAGAGTCACTAAAGTGGTAAGTAAACTGTTTTTGACTCTTTGGTATTTTAATTTTGTATAAAGTTAAGAAAATTCACCAACCATAAAAATTTGTTTGCTTAAAATTTATTCTATCTTTGTTTATTATGTTTTCAGAAATTCAAAAAGTAATATTTATCAAAATTGTAATTAAAATATTTTGTAATTAATATTTGGCCCCTAAAATGCTGGCTTGCTTATTGGAAACATATTTAAAACATTTTCCAGCAGGATCAAACCATGCGGTTACCCGTCAGTTTGCATTAAAATCTAAACCCTTTTATGGTGAAGACTTAAAAGCCTAACAAAGGAGAAAATTTATTAGGTTTTACTTAAAATTTACAAATTAAAAATAAGCAATTTAAAATAATTCCTTGAAAAAATATATATTATTTTTAATATAAAACTGGCAAGAACATATTTTTTTATAAGTATTAATGGTATATACAGGGTGTCCTAATAAGGTCGTCCTCCGGCGATATCTCGAGAACCATTCATCGCATAGCTTTCGGAAAAAAAAATATTTTATAGGAAAACCTCCCTCAAGAAAATGCTGAAAATTATTTTTAAGTATCTAATTCCACTGCTAGATGGTATGCAAAACTAAGAACAAAAATTGAACACGCGGATTATTTTAAAAAATGCTATATTAACTTATGCCGTTAATAGTTTTCTTACAAACCATGTAAAATAAGGCAACTTTTTTCTGTTAAGCGTTTTTCCCTAACTTGTCAAATAGAATGCAATGGAGCGAATGTACATTTAAAAAAAGTTAAAATTTTTTTTTTGACCTAACCGATTTTGATAAACTAGATATCGTTTGAAAGAGCTTTTACCGAGGGTTAAGATAAAATACAGGTATACTAAATTTATTTTTTTGTTTTATTCCTAGAGGCTGATTTGTATCAAAGTTATAAATTTTGTCAGTTTTTTGAAAAACTTAAAATACAATGGTATTATTATTATAAGCTCATTAAAAAAAGCATAAAAAAAAACAAATTATCTGGTGAAAAACGCATTTCGATATCTTAATTAATTCTCGACTTATTGCCGAAAAACTGCATTGCTTGTGTCCTTTCCTATTTTCAGTTGTCAGATAAACAACGCGGCGTTTTTATCGAGAATACCATGACAACAAAAACCTTTTGTTTTTCTGCGAATATTAAATAACATCAATAATATCCTTATTATTTGTTTATTATCAATTTAATAACAGCATTCATAATTACACGGCTCGTGGATAATAATAGCTGATTATCTACGGGCTTTGGTTAAATGTATCTTTATTGTGCTGGTATAGGATGCACATTTCCAGTTTCTCTTAAACGGGTTGTCAAACCTCTATACACTTTTGTATTAAAATACCGTTTTTCGTAATATCTTATGGCATATTGTCTCGCCGCAATAAAGGCATTTAAAAAAATTTTCGGTGGTGAAATAAGACATAATTTAAAATTACCTGAGAACGATTAACAACACTACTTCAAATAAAAATAACGATGAACTGCGATAAACAAGAACTAAATTTAAAATTCAGGTTTGACAAACAATGCACTTGTCATTTTTTGACGTCCCTGTTTTCTGTGATTTTTGACGTCCGGGCACTCTCGATAAAACCGCCGCTTTTTTTATCTGACAGCTTAAATATTAAAGGATATTGGTAACACAGTTTTTCGGTAATAACTCGAGAATAATTAAGATATCGACGGTGCCGTTTTCACCAGTTTCTTTACTTTTTTATGCTATTTTTAATGGGCGCATAATAATAATACTATTGTATATAAATTTTTCGAAAATTTATAACTTTGCCACAAATCAGTTTCTGGGGATAAAACAAAAAAAAATATTATACCAATGTTTTTTCTTAAGCCCCGGGGGCTTCAAATGAAATCTAATTTATCAAAATTGGTTAATCCGAAACAAAGTTATTCAATTTTTTTTTAAAAAAACATTTTTTCTCCCCCCTTTTCCCCCATTTTACAAAATTTGAAAAAACTTTTAAAAAAAAAAGTTCCCCTTTTTTTTTTGGAAAAAACTGTCAAATAATAAGTTAATATGGCTTTTTTTTTTTAAAAAACCGTGTTTTTTTAAAAGTGTTCTTAGTTTTACGCCCTCTAGCGGCAAATTAGAAACTTGAAAATAATTTTCAGCATTTTCTCAAGGCCGATTTTACTATAAATATTTTTTTTGCGAAAGCTATGCGATGAGGGGGAGGTAGGTAGGTAGGTTTAAAGGAGTGAACTTTTTTTCCCCCCCCTGGATCGCTCGGTCATTGTGGCTCACACCTTTTTATATTTTTCCCCAAAAAGGGTCGGACTTTTAAAGAACCATAAGATTGGGAGAGAGTTTTTAAACTTTTCCCCCTTCTGTGTCGCTACCGGCACGGCACATTGTGTTCTGATGTGTTCTGGTGTCGCCTGGGGAGTTGGGGCAGACGATTAGATCCATCATGCCCTCCCCCCCCGGGCTAGGCGGGGGAGCTACCGGCCCTTGTTACAGGAACCAATGTTCTTTCTAGGCCGTTTTTTTCCCGGGCCATCCTATGAAAAAGGTCCTTTCCGCTTTCTGTTTAAACCAGGGAACCCTTTTCCTATAAAAAAAGGGTTTTGTCCGCCTTCTGTTTGGAATCAGGGGAACCCCCTTTCCCCCGGAGCTGTTTGTTCGGGATGGGTTGTCCTTCCCCGTGAACCAGGCGCCGGTGATTCAGTGGCACCTTACGAAAAGGGGGGCACCCTTTGGTCGGGGACCTTTTTCTGCTTTTACCTTGGGGTCCTTTTTTTAAAGGATTTTTTTGTTTGGGCAGCCACCTTTTTCACTTTTTTTTTCCCCCGTTTGGAGCTGGAAGAAAA
>JAHBCN010005055.1:0-58475 GCA_019359885.1 Listronotus oregonensis | reverse complement strand
TATAATTTTAATAGGTATTTAGGTTATAAAGTGGTTATCAGGTAATATTTCATGGCCTAGCAGCTTATAATGAGCTATAAAAATAAGAAAAACAAAATCATATACTAATTTCATACAAAACTTTATGTTTTATTGCTTTTAAGTGGTATTGGAGAATTTAATTTTGTGTTTATTTGATTCTTAAAAGCCTGTAAGTATAACAGACTTGACCATTACATCAGTAATGATACCAAGTGTAATGTCATGTTATCTGTTGGTGGCATTTTGATTTAATGATCGCTGCAAATAGTATACTACAATAAAGTAGTACTATATTGTAGTACCTACCATATAATAAAGTATCCCTTTATATGCCTTAGGTAGGTAGGTAGGTTTAAAGTGATTGGACTTTAACGCCGTCCACTGCGACCGCTCGGTCTATTGTGGCTGAAACCTTTTCCTCCCAATAGGATCAGACTTCTAATGAGTCCGATATCAGATTGGGAGAGGGAGTTCTTACATCCCCTCTTACTCGTGTCGCTACCGGACACCAGCACAGTATGTGTTTTGGTGTCCCTGTCTCCTGGAAAGTATGACGAGCAGACGATTAGATCTGTCATGCCCTCCTCTGCCGGTCTAGTGACATGGGTAGCTACCAGGTCCTTGTTACAGGAACCAAACGCTCTCTGTTTAAAGCCCCTAACATATATAATAGACCATTTATTACTAAGCACTTAAAAACATAAATTTTTAATGTACTATTATACTTTTAATTTGCGCATGCAAAGCAATATTTATGATTGTTCATTTTTGACGTAATATTTATTACTACCCCTGTAACTAAGTCTTAAAATAGTATTAAACACTGTTAATAGATTCTTTAAAGCATCATTCTTATTTAAAATAGAAGAAATTCTGTAAAAACCCACTCTATCCCTGTCTCCTCTAATAGCACAGTTAATTACACAACATTATGAAGGCATTATAATTATTAACTTCATAAAAATCCTTAAAAATGCACGTTTGCTTATAAAAACCAAATGTAAACCTGTCCTCCAAGAGAATAAAAGTTAACTGAAATCAGCTGTTGTTGACAGTTTGTTAGACTGCCTTATAATAATTGACGTATAGTGTATTTGACATTTCCATAAAATTATTGTTACCAAACATACATTTTTTATTTTAGGTTTTTTTCTGTATTATGTATAGGAGCACAGATATTTAGTGTATAAATAGACTTAGGACACCCTGTATACAGTTGTAAATCTCGTACCCAATAAAAAGTTTTACTAAAATAAAGATACTTTAGTTAATTTGTTTGTTTTTCCCCCAACTTTAAAATAAACAAATTATTAAATACCATGCGTTATAAGGTAATTTCCTCTCTTGACAAGACCTTTATGAATTCTTGTTTAAAGTTAAAAAAATATTTCCACGCATCCATGTACAGACCGCTAACGGGGCACCCAGTAATGTAATGTAAATATATTACAAAATTTCCATAGCTAACAAACTCCTAAGTAATAAATTACCATCTAGTTGAAATAATCCCATGAATCGCCTTTGCATATGTTTATCTATCGCCGCATCAGAAAAGATTCTTGATGGAAGGTATTTAACACATCACAAATTTTGTAGGTATGTATATTAGCTCTTTTTTTACTCGTCGTTTTTTCTACAACTAGTTTTTTAATACCTACAAGTTGAATGATCCCACATGTAATGTTTTTATCTAATAGGAGATTATTCTTATGTAGTCGGTGGCATTGACAGTCAAAATATGATTTGCAATCATCTATCATATTTGCCTTGAATGGTCGGAACGTGATTGCAAAAATAAATCTGCATTAAAAATATCTTCAAACTTCTGACGTCAAAATAGGTCGTTTTAAGCAACTTACTAATACAGTAAAAGCTCTTTATTCGCGGGGTATAGTCTGTCTCAAAGTATATCGTTATGGCTTTTGACGGACCATACCCCAATAAACCTTTATTACCTTTTGTTATTGGGTAAACCCATTTGTTCATAAGGGCAGGGGTGGGCCAGGTATTTCTTGAGTATTAACCATTAGGCATATAAATATTTTGGCTAATATTTTAGTGGCAGTGTTGAATAACCGTTTTTACTGTGCGTTTCGAAAAAGTTGTTTTACGAGAATATAACTATGTCGCGTCGAAATCATTTGTCATTAGATGCAAAACAGGTTGTGAAAAATGTGTGAAACTTTAATCAGTAGAGGTCTAATTAAACAAGAAGCTTTAAAAGAAACCTGTCTACTTACAAAACCTCCAATATCATCGATAAGGGTATTATTAATGAAGAATTGAACAAAAGAAAAAAACGTAGTGATTTTTAATCTCACCGTATAGACAATAGTGATCAGGACCTAATAAGAAGTAAAATATATTGTCTTTATTAAAGCTGAGTTATTCCTACCTTGGATATACTGAAAAAGAAGCTAGACGAAGACGAAACCAATATAAATATTAGCCGTGCCACCCTTCATAGAGTGGTTTGTAAAATGGGATTTAAATACCGCAAAATAGACAAAATACAAGTAGTAATGGAATCGCACAGATTACGCACTTGGAGATTTAAAACAGATCCATAATTTACCTTGATGAAACATGGTTCGATACACACGACACAGTATCCAAAGGATGGGTTGATTCCAGTCAAAACTGTCAGACGAAAGCACCTTCAAATAAAGTAAAACGCATTACCATAATACACGCTGGTTCAGAAGACAGATTTGTCCCAAACTGCTTGCTGTTTTCTGCAAAGAATATTAAGAATTCTAGCTTGGATTATCATGAAGATACAAGTGCAGAACTTTTTAAAAACTGGTTTCAAATTATCTTTTAAAATATTCCAACAACAGTGTTATTGTCATGGATAACGCAAGCTACCATAGCCGTCTGCTACACAAAGCACCAGCTTCATCAAGTTCAAAAACTGAAATCCAGGAATATTTGTTAGAAAATGATATTTATTTTGAATTCAGTGACAAAAAACGCAACTTTTGAAAGTCTTAAATTCATATGCAATTAAAAAACAACATGTATGTGATAATTTGGCTGAACAGGCTGGGCATACTGTCTTACGGCTTCCTCCGTATCACTGTATGTTTAACACCATAGAGCATTTGTGGAACCAAGTAAAATCAAAGATCAAAGCAGAAAATGTTATACCTACTTTAAGTCCCAGTGTTATAAATTTGATAAAAAATATAATTACTAACATACCAGAGAGCTGGAAAAATTCACTACAGAACATTATAAAAATTTAGAACCCTTACATTTCTATCCAAAACAACATAAATCCCATTGTAATTAATCTCAATGATGACTCTGATAGTGAAACAGAATTAGATTTAGATATTTAGATTAAAAATGTAATTACGTATAGATAATGCAGTTATAAATTATTAAAACTTGCATATATTTAATTTCTTAATGTAATTTTAAGATTATACTTACCTTAAAATAAATTATAATTTTATATTTTTAAAGTCCGTCCCTAATGTTCTGTCCTTTAATACCTGCCGATCCGCAGTTTTATTGCTGTCGGCAGGTATAATCCATAAATGAAGGCAAGAGCTAACACGGTATACTTTGAGACAGACTATACCTGTTCCGTAAATATGCCGCAAATACAGAAACCGTGAATATGGAATGGTAATTTACATACATAGGAGATACGTTCCTGGGTGACACAAATAAAAAACAATTATATAAAAAAATGAATTTAATAGACGTTTTAGACAATATTGATTTATTAAAAGAATTTTGTAATTTTTTCTTGCTTTGTAGTTTTAAAAGGCTCCTTCAATTTAGCCTGTTATTCAGCAGTTGCATTAGCAATTTGCCTCTTAAAAATAAGACGTTGTTCCATGGAAAACTCAATTTTCATAAAGAAACCACAAAGCTAATTTGCCATTCTTAAACCTTCACTAAGATTTTTTAAATTAAATGTTACGTTTCCCGTGCTTGTTGAAGCTTCTTCTTCAATGGGCTGTTAATTTAACATTTCCTCCAAGTCGGTTTCAGTCAAATCTTTATCTTGCGATTCAAGCAACCTCTGAATGTCACTTGATTCTATCTGTTCGAACCCATTGTCCTATTCTATTCGCAATTTCGGCGAATAAGGAACTTTGACTGTATCTGAAATTGCGTCGTTAAATCGGTAGAGAGAGTCAAAAATTTTAAGAAATATTGTTTTTTTTCCAAATTTGTTAAATATATGCTTATTCATTTTAATGTTTTTTGGTGTACATTTGGACTATAAGAAATAACGTTTCTTAGTGTTGTTGTAGTAGTCGGCTATCAAAAACTAAAAGTTTATAAGCATGACGTCATCAATAAAATTTTATTCAGATCCTTTTATCGTCAGCATTATGACAAACAAAATATTTTTTTTCATTAGCTAAATGTATTGAAAATATTTTTGAATTCTCACTTATTATTGGTTGTATAAACCGGTTGCCAAAAAATGTTAACCTCCTGCAAACATAAATTTAGTTTTAAAAAAACCCGAAATATTAAATAAAGATCAATTTCAATTTTAAAAAGTGTTAATAAGTATAATTCTCCCAAATGGCACATTATTTCTGGCCATTTGTTTTTAAATTGAAAGTTTTGTTTATTAAAATTAAATATGCCTTGATACTTTATGGTTTTTTAGAAATTGAAAAACACAATAAATTGATTAAATTTTCTTATAAAATACCAATTTATTTTAAGACTACATTTTAGACTTTTAAAGAATTAATTTAGTAAATTTTTTAATTTATTTGTTTGAGATTTTAAAACTTTATTTTATACGGAGATATTGGATTTTTATTTTTAAAGATTTAAAACTTTTTTTTATATAAAATTGGTTTTTTTTTAAGAAAAAGTAAAGTATTGAGTACTTAGACAACTCTTAACCGTAATTTCTAAAAAAAAAAATCCCTATAAAGTCTAAATGTTTATACTACTTTTAATACATACTGGTAAAAGTAAATCACATAACTAAATTATTATCCTTTGTAACTAAAAAAGAATACACAGTTCTTTTTATTGAAACGTATCTTAAAATATAAAACTTTCAAAAACAAACCAATAAATAAGGCATCTTAGTAGAAAAAGTTAATTCTATGTTGTATGTATTATGTTTTAATTTAATAATTATTTTAGGTGATAGGGAAAAACATTTAGTTTAAATACTTACTTATTGTTTTACAATTACAGGTAACTGACAGTATGTTTTTTAGCCAAAGGACTCATTTAACCAAAAAAGTTTCCAGTTGAAAGACAATCTAAATAGGTTTATATGTGGCACCAAAATATTTGGGTTGTTGCTTTAAAAATAAGAATAAATGTTTATTAATAACCTTACTTTTATAAATTTTTAAACTGAGCACACAGCAATTTAAATTTACTAAGCCGGCAAAATTGTCACCTTTATTATCCGTTGGAAAGATTATATTTGTCAACTTTAATGTACATCTGTCACTTAAAATACGCTTTACTTCGGTGTATATCACCGTGTATATCAACAATGCAGTAAGTACTGCATTGTTAAAAAATGCCAGCCTGGCTTCATTCCTGGAAAATCTACGGAAACTGCATCATTTAATCTCTTGAATTTTATTTATGAAAATCTAGATCGGAAAAAATACGTTGTTGCCCTCTTTTTTGACCTGTCAATTGCTTTTGACACGATTAATAAATCTTTTCTTCTGACAAAACTATATAACATGGGCATACGAGGTTCTCTACTTAACTGGATTGACTCTTCTATGACCGGCCGGAAAATATTGTAAAATATGAGGATATTTTCTTGATACCAAATCAATAAGCTTGGGGTGCCACAAGGATCAGTCCGCCCTTACTATTTATTTTATATGTAATTGATGCTTCAACCCATCTAAAAACCAATCATTTAACAATTATGCAGATGATTCAACGGTTGTTGTCGTTCTGATGACTTATTGGAGCTTAGAGCCAACATAATGAAGGTACAGCACGATTTTGAATTATGGTGTAGAAAGGATAACTTAATCCTTACTACTGATAATACCGATATTGTTAACATGCATATTCGTAAGCCCGTGCCAGAACAATTTTTTTGCTGCGAACAATATAGAGGCCTCAAGTACTCTCAAATTTTTGGGCACCTACCTGATTCAACCTGTTCTTTTGATGCACACATTGAACACGTTTTGCAAAATTAAACTCTGCTTATTTTGCTATTCTTAAATTGAAAAGTACATTGAGTGAAGCGAGTTTAATAGCCGTTATTATTCTTTAGCTTACAGTTTTCTTACATGTAATGTGTGATCATTTGGGGTTGCAGTAGTCTATGTGAAAGGGTATTAATAGCTTAGAAGAGAATATGAGACTAATTTTAATATGGGATATGTGGACACGTGCAGATCGATTTTTGTTAATAAGCAAATTTTGACTTTTCCATGATTTATTTATATAAATGCATTACGTTGTTAACAAAAATAGACATTTATTTCAGAATTTAAATTCAAATAATGGTACACGAATGAAACATTTGCTTCTAATCCCTAAACATAAGACTTCTTTCTTTGAGCGATCTCCCATCTTTAACTGTACAAAACTGTACAACAATCTAGCTCCAGGTCTTCGAACCCTCCGGGGTGTTAAATTTAATAAAGAAGTAAAGAGTTTATTGAAAACCGAAGACCTTAAGATTGATGCTTACTTAACTATGTCGTTGATTTTGTGTTTATACTGTAAGCGACTAAATTCCACTTCCACTTGGTATTGCTTATTCAGTGTACAGCAATTTTATGTGGTGTCTAGCTGTAATTATATGTTTTTATATTTATTTAATATATTAAACTTAACTTTGTATATTTTGTGTTGCGTGTGTATGTAATTAATTTCTTTATTAAGTTTGACTTTGTATTTTATTATGTACTATACAACAATCTGTTGTATAGTATTTGTTTGAATATGTAAATTTATGTGTGACGAACCTATGTACTACAATGTACCAAACTGGTAATAAAAGCTTTTCTATTCTATTCTATTCTATTCTATATTTTTGTCAAACAATTTTAATGTAAATAAAAGCCTTTGTATATGTATACATCTCTAGTTGGTAATGTTTCTACATTCATGTAGCATCTAATGCATGGCTGCCTTATACAGAAATACCTGATGAGTTATTTTATCAACATTTAAATCAATAAAAAGCTGTTTTAACCTATCGAAGTGAGAAAATTCGCAGCATTCCTTTTCCGAAGACAAATCCGCTGTCAAGTAATAAGGATCCTTAAAAATTTTAAACGTCTTTGAGCCCAGAAATCCCACTTTTTCACACACTAATTAATAAACATTTAAACACCCAAAAACACGCTCTTTTGCATTTGTAAACATACCGGGTGTTCATCAAAGTGTAACTGTTGTATCTCATTACAACGACATTGTTAATTTGAAAAATTGATTCTGTCGAATTCAAAACAATTTTACATTATTTTAGGCTATTTCTTGGACCACACAGAGTCAGACCATTAAAATTAACTGAAATTTGAAGCAGATTCGACCAGATTTTTATCTTTTAAATGGGTTTTTATTACCCACAGTTTAACTCGTATAGTAAAGATGAGGGTTGAGATGGTTTAATTAAGCAATGTTAAGTGTACTCATAAAAGATATAAAATCTGCCCTTTAAAATTCTATGTGGGTAACCAGTAGCAGTCGAATTTAAATTTTAGATTTTCAACACAAAAATTATCAAGATTACAGGATGAAGTGGTCTTTTAACAAGATTTTAATGAGGTGGCTTATAACGGCTGACCGAGTTAAAACAACAAAAAATTATTTTTAATTTTTTGTTATTTTAATATACAGGGTATCCAGGAAGTTCGTGGACAAATTTTTATGTCAAATCTTAAGAGTAACAGAAATTCTGCAGAAACAGTGCCTCGTATATATTTTTGTTTATTGCAACTAAGAGTTATTCACAATTTTGTATTGTTGTTCCCCTAATAGTGGGTATGTCCGCTTTTTGGTGTATACATTTTCCTCTTAAAAAAAAAATAATCTCCGTTCACGTTTTTAGGACGGAGGTTAACATAGCCTTTGAAAATTTCCAGAAAGTTTATTCCTTCGTTGTCGTCGTTCAATACAGTAAATACTTGTCCTACATTGGCCTCGGAAAAATGATTATATTAGGTTTAGTGCTACAGTCTTCAGCGTCTTTTAAGGTCATGTTGTCTAACTCTTCTCGCCAACAACCTCCAGCAATGTCTGTCATTGCGATTACCAGTAACAATGGAAAAACTTATTTAAGAGGATGTAAGTTCGACTAGTAGAAAAAACATATATTTTTTTAAATATTGTTTGTCATTTAATACATCATTCAAGATGCATTTTTAATGCTCTAAAAGTAATAAAAATATCAAACTTGCTTACTTTACTCAAAATATATATCTCTAATGATGCTTTCTTTTTAAATCGATTAGGTTTTTCGCTTGTCAGAATTTGTAATTAGCTTGCCTGATGACCAACTGCATGCTCAGCATAGACTTTAGGGTCAATAAGTTGCCCTTAGTGTCAAGGGATTAATCTTTTTTGAAACATCCACGAAGTACGCCAAAAGAATTGTAAAATCGGTCAAACGTCAAATGGCATTTAAATAAGCAACAGTTCTAATGAAGAAAGGACTTTTATACCACTACCGAAAGGGTAGTCAGGATATCTTTAGTATAGTGCCACATAAAAAGTTATGTCCCTATTGGGTGTTGCCACTGACTCCTGAGCATTGACGCAACCGACTAAATGAGGAAGTTGCATATTTTTTTTTATTATTGAAAACCTATATAAAATTCAGTAAATGTCCTTAAAAGTTGATATGTGCTTGTAAAATATTTTAAAACTAAGCGATTATTAAATAATTAATTATTTAAATTTTAAATATTACAAGGTCAACGAAAACGCTCTCTGATTGGTCAAACCACGTGCGACGTCAAAATCCGATAAACAAAGGGTCGGCCCACGCTTTGCCCAAGCGCTGCCATTTAATTATTGGTTATTCCGTTTGTGTTTACATCGGGTTGTGGCCAGTTTAGTGTACTTAAAGACGAGTTTTTTAATTATATATTAATATTAAACCTGATTTAGTGTGTGACGATAGCCGGTTTAAAGTTTAAACGAGAGAATATGGATGTAATAGAGGATATAAGAGGCCCGGAACATAAATACTATAAATATTGTGTAGTGCCAATATGTAGTTCCACAACAAAAACCGGCTCCAACAAATTATTTTTTAACACTCCAAAAGATGAAAAAATACGAAAGAAATGGTGTACAGCGATGAAGAGGGATTTGAAGAAAAGTTCAGTTAGTGTAAAATCTACTTTACATATCTGCGAAGATCATTTTAATGTTAGTACCTAATATTTAACTTGCCTCAAAAACAGACAACATTTCTCAAATATTAAATATCATTTTCTCGGTTTTTATTTAATAATTAGATATACAAAGTGGAAAAAACTATTTTAATAAGATCCCTTCGGTAAGACAGATAAGGTATTATTTTACAAAATCTATTATTTAGGTTTTGAGGTTATCTATCTACTAAAGTTTTTACTTTTACTTTATAAAACAGGACTGCACTACGTATAGTATTATTACTTTAAAATAATGTTTAATTTTGAATACATACCTTGTAGCTTTTACTCCTTTTAAATTAGCTCCCATGAAATTTGGGTTATTTCCCAAAAATGTAAACATTGATAATGCGTCAATTTTTGGCAAGTTATCAGATTGCCCTTGGACAAATCTAGCTTCAGTAGAAGTCATAATAAATGAAGTCTAGTTTTTAAAACAATTATAACAGAACAGTATTTTGTTAGCACAACGAAAGCAAATAAAAACGGCACTCAAGAAACACGCCCAACTAACAAAATCATAAAACAAAATCACCTTGATGCCGCTTAAATGACAAGCAAAACAGAGAGTGTAACAGAGAGTCGTTTTGACCGATACCGGATCGTGACGTCACAGCAAGCTATCCTTGTTTGCGAGGTGCGTTTTGGCGAGGAGAAAATTATTTGAATTTCAACATTTTTTTATAGAACAACAGTAAGTTGAAAATTAGAAAAATATATGGCAATTGATACTTTATAGTTTTAGAAACTTTATAAGTAAAAAATAAAAAAATTGCAACTTCCTCATTGGTGCAAATACAGACTTCTGTGGAATCATAAATGAAACCGGGTAGTCTTAAGTGATAATTGGTCTTGCTTTTGTGTGTTTATGCATGATGATCAAAAAATATTATAAAGGTGACGTTGTGAAAGACAGTTTTTACAGTAGTTGATCAATTCACATTAACCGCCCCACCCTCCCCCCCTGTTCGCGTGATCTTTCTCCGGTCGAATTTCTGTGGGACAACTCATTTCGCAAATTGTTAAACATACAGGATGCCCCCAACTCTTGCAAATTCTCTAAGATACCTTCTTAGATCCCCGAGAAGTGTCAATAAGTGAACAAGAAATCAAGAGTCTGCAATACATTATTAAACTTAGTCATCCGATTTGGCTGAATACCTCGTCATTTATAAGCTGTGTGCTATATTTTTAGGCATAAAATTAGTATGATATATTGTATATCAATAGATGTAAACCTTTCTGTGTCGCTTGATATATTTTTAACAGGTATATTTTTTGGGCGGAAGTCATTGTTGGCAATAGTTATTATTTATTATCCTAACAGGTGTGGAAAGTTAAATCCATGAAGGATACATTCCGCAAGAGTTGAGATTAAGATATTAGTGTTTACCGTATCATTGATGGTTTTTTTATAATTTAAACAAGCCTTATATTTTAGAAAATTTTATAATTTAAATCGATTTGTTTGTTGATTCAAAATACCACTTTTATGTCATTTTTAAATTGACCTAAATAAATGCGACTTTTCCTTTAACGACTGATTCTGGTGGTTTTTTAGCCTGCAAATTCCAAAATATTTCCTGCTTTATAGGGAATTACAAAAAGTTAAAATACAAAAGATGCATCTTTTCGATAGAAACGAAACATATTGTGTTTTCGCTTGCAGCCATTTAATGTGCAATCGTGACCAGATCCATCTGGGCAGATTACCGTAAATGTTAACTTTACGGTATTAATGACCTTTACGTAACCAGAATGTGCTTATAATAACAAATAAGTACACAGATATACATTTTATGGAATTGCAATTATTGTGCATTACTGGAATTTCTAACTGTTTATTTTCTTTCTGTTTTAAATCTCTTCTCTTAGTTAACAATCGTCTAGAACAGCTTTGTTTAATGAATTAGGATTTACATGGTGATCTGAAAAATCTTGTACAAAATTTTATAATAGAATTTTTACGTAAAATAGGTCAATTAAAGTTGGAACCATATGAGAATTTTTTTAAATATTGCAGTTGGAAAAAAACTTTTGATGGCAATCACTTCTGCTTCTGAAATAACTTAAAATACACTAAGTCATATTTGACAGATAATGTATATCAATTGTCAAATTCGTTGTTTTGTAAAACAATATTCAAAAATGGGTCAATTTGTGAAAATTTCAAAAAATGTTACAAAGAAATTATGTTTCTAATAACATTTTACGGCTATGTACCGATTTTGAGCGAGAAATATTGATATTCAAAAATTTTCACATGTTCGTATTTTTTTATTCAGCCCCGTAACTGGCTGCTTTGAAAACATATAAAACGCTTTAAAGCACTATTAAAGCAGTCACAACATTACTTATTGTGCTAATAACATTAGTAGGATTATTGATATTCTCAACTAAAAAAATAGTACGCTCTGGATTAATTTACATATTTCCAAAAATATCACAAACCGTTTTTAACTTTTTCTTTATTAAACTTTAGTTAAATAGTTAATAAATGGATTTATTTACAAATTAGTTATCTCCACACTAAACTCCTATTAATACCTACCTGATGATTATTGATATTCTCAACTAAAAAAATAGTACGCTCTGGATTAATTTACATATTTCCAAAAATATCACAAACCGTTTTCAACTTTTTCTTTATTAAACTTTAGTTAATAAATGGATTTATTTACAAATAAGTTATCTCCACACTAAACTCTATTTAAAAATAATCAATAATTTAAAAACTACATGGGAACTTATTATGCAAAAAAAAAACGGATGTGGAAGTAAAAAATCACTATATCCAGGGACTGTCGTTGCTATAGATGCGCGAATGAAGGAAAATGTGAAATTGACAGTTTATTAGAAAATATTAATTATTGTTATTTTCGGTGATTTGTGAAGATGCTTACAACAGCAGAAAAGGTTGAAATAGTTTTAATTCATGGTGAACACCGTACAAATAGAGCTCTGCCGATATATTTAATCCAGACATGCTGAAAGATTTATTTCCCAAGCGACGGTCGGCAAAATTGTGTCTAAATTTAAGAATAGTGGTTCAGTAAACAATAATTTTAAAAAAGCGCATTGTGCATGGAAAATCGCCGAAAAGGAAAGAAGATATTTTGCTAGATGTTGTGGAGCATAAGGTTACTTCTGTGGCTAGTATTTCGGAAAGGACAAAGCAGCAAATACAACTGTAAGGAGAATTTTAAAAAAGCACCATATTACCCATATAAGCCTAAATTTATTAACACGTTAAAAGAAAGAGATTTTATCCCAAGATTTGATTTTTGTGCGCGGATACAAGGTGCGATTGAAGACAACATACATTTTTCAAGATATATAATGTTCACGGACGAAGCCATTTTTACCTCCAATGGAACGGTATCATCTCAGAACTGCCGTTGGTGGGCTGATGAAAATCCCAATTTTATAATAGAGTGTAGAGATCAATATTCTTTTAAAACTAATGTGTGGTGTGGCATTTATAATGGCAAAGTGATTGGGCCTTATTTTTTTAGACAAAATTTAAATGTCGAAAGATACTTAAATCTCTTACAACAAGAAATTACACTATTTGTAGATGAAATGCCATTGAACGAAAGGTCACGTTTGGTTTTTCAACAAGACGAAGCATCAATTCATTCTACTGCTGAAGTCATTGAATTTCTAAACATCTTGTTCAGAGGGAAATGGATCCGGAGATTTTCTGAATTCCCTTGGCCAGCGCGATCCCCAGATTTGACCAAAATGGACTTTTTTCTTTAGGGATATTTGAAAGAAAAAGTGTATAAAAGGAGGCCTTTCCAAAATGCTGATCATCTGGAAAATGTTATAAGGGATATATGTGCAAATATACCTAGGCAATTCCTACTAAATGCTGTCAGGCAACAACCGCCGAACCGAAAAATGTAGGGAAAAAACAAAGGGAAAAGGCACACGGAGATGTAAGTTTCATACATCTTGCAATGGCATTTCATGGCGCACTTTTTTTTTTTTTGCGTAATATTAAGTTCCTTTGTAGTTTTTAAATTATTGATTATTTTTAAATAGGAGTTTAGTGTGGAGTTAACTAAATTGTAAATAAATTCATTTATTAACTATTTAACTAAAGTTTTAATAAAGAAAAAGTTGAAAACGGTTTGTGATATTTTTTGGAAATATGGAAATTAATCCAGAGCGTACTATTTTTTAGTTGAGAATATCAATAATCATCAAAATGAAGTTTCCTACTAATGAATTACCACAATAAGTAATGTTGTGACTGCTTTAATAGTGCTTTAAAGCGTTTTATATATTTTCAAAGCAGCCAGTTACGGGGGTGAATAAAAAATACGAACATGTGAAAATTTTTGAATATCAATATTTCTCGCTCAAAATCGTAATAGCCGTAAAATGTTATTGGAAACATAATTTCTTTGTAATATTCTTCAAAATTTTCACAAATTGACCCAATTTTTGATTAATTTTTTACAAAATAACGAATTTGACAATTGACATACATTATCTGTCAAATATGACTTGGCGTATTTTAAGTTATTTCAGAAGCAGAAGTGATTGCCATCAAAAGTTTTTTTCTAACTGCAATATTTAAAAAAATTCTCATAAGGTTCCAACTTTATGGCGGATATTGTATATAGTTTACAATTTTTTTTTAATATTAGTTTTTTTTTTTTTTTGAAAACGTGCTAATTGTTTCTAATATTTATCCCGTTTGTAGGTACTCAAACACTATAAAATAATGTTTTCGCAAAAGATCTACAGCAAATCTGTGATTTGTTTTTCAAAACTTAAACAAGTCCCTTAAGGCTTTCGATCAGGTCTGGTATGATATGCCCCTTAACTAATTTTCTTCCTACGACCTTTCACCTAAATATGTTTTTTACTAAATTACCATGGTACAGTTCTGGCTCCAATCACAACTACTTCTTTTATTCAACGTTTTTTTTACTATTAATCATAACCAGCGCAGGTTAAGGTAGATATCTTTTTTACAGAATATTTAGTTAATTAAATTTGGTACTACCTATCCTGTCCAGTTTAATGCTCAAAAATAAATATCATCATATTTCCTGTTGCCGAAAAATTCTGACATCACTCCTCCTTTACGAGCGAACAATTTTTGCAGCACAAATCAGATCAAGAACAGATTCCTTTTTCCAGTCATGCAGTATTTCTTTTTAATTATGTATTTTAAATCACCACAACTCTTAGCATCCTTAATTCCGTCTGAAAAATAGCTGTTTTTCTTATTAATAAACCCACTTTTACAAGAAAACTGCTTTTTTGTTCACGTGCGAGTGGGGTCCTGTCGTTCTCTTATGTCTATTTTACGGCTTCTGCTTCAAGAAAAATTTCTACATAAGATACCCACGAAACATTAGTACTTGGGCTTTGAGCCTTTAGGTACTGTCTTAAGATAATACATCGCACATCTCGCTCAAAACTGTAGTTTCTTCAGCCCCCAGAATTAATAATCAAAAGTGTTGGCATGCTATCTGTTAAATAATTTTAAAAATCTTATTTTTCCTTTCCAGTAAAACTTGCTTTTATAACTATGTAGGTTAAGTTAAGTTTAAAGTGAGTGGACCTTTACGACCTCCACCGTGACCGCTTGGTCTATTGTGGCTCACACCTTTTTATATTTCTCCCAATAGGATCAGACTTCTAATGATTCCGATTTCAAACTGGAAGAGAGCTCTTTCATCTTCCTTTACTCGTGCCGCAACTTGGTTTTACTCTTGTCTCCTGGAAAGTATGATGATCAGACAATTAGATCCGTCGTGCCCTCCTCTCCCGGTATAGTGACGTGGGTACCTACCAGGTCCTTGTTACAGGAACCAGATATACCTTCTGATGCCGTATTCCGGCTTTCCTTGAAAACGTTTTCTTGTTTAAACCATAGAACCCTTTTCCCTACAAAAGTGGTTTTGTTCGCCTTCTATTTAAATTCAGGGATCCCTTTCTAAGCACCTGTTTGTTCGGGATGGATTAGCCCTTCCCCGTGAAACAGGCGCCTGTGACTTAAAGGGCACCTTTCGAAACGAATTCGCCCGTTTTGTTTGGCGCACCGTTGTCTGCTTGTGACCTTTGTCACTTGTTTCCTATGAAAGCGGTTCCGGCCGCTTTCTGTTTGGAGCCAGGAAAGTAATAGTCCACCACGGCAGGCTAGATACTCCGAGAGGTCGCCCTGTATCTCAGAGGCACCGTGGGAGACACCTGTTTAAGGCACAGGATGTCATTCACTCATCAGCACGATATGTTAACACCTTGAGTTAAGCCTTGTGTTCATATTAGCTTCGGATCCCGTCCCATACGCTAGCGGCTGGAGTTGCCGATAACCGGCAACTCCAGCGCATGTTACAAAAGATCCTACTGGGCCCAACCACGACATCGACGTGCGAACCCAGCGGTGGGTTTTTATGACTTACTACAGTTTTGATCGGGATGTGCGACATGTTTTTAGTTAGCGCGAAAATGTTTATTAATGACGTCACTGTTGTCAACTTCTACTTTTTTATATTTGATCACTAGATCAGTAAAACCATCATTCTATAGTCTTTGACTATATACCAAAATGCATTAGAATCACTTGGCGCGTTTTTAAAAAAACTAAAAAATCTATTAAGTTTTTAATACTCCCTACCGATTTAACAAAGCGATATTACGAGGATGGTTTGAAAAGTCCCTGCAAAGTCCGAGAGATGGCACCACCGGCGCGTATCGAGGTCATGTTTAGTTAGTAGCATCTGTTGAATGAACGCACTATTTGGTCTATTTCTTTGTGTTTGGCATTTGTGTGAATCAAGGAAGTCGAGTGATTTTCAAGAAATGGACGAAAAAGAATTTCGTGTGGTGATTAAACATTACTTTATGAAAGGTAAAACGCCTCAGGAGACTAAAGAGAAGATTAATAAACATCTCTGCACCTTCTATTAGAACAGTTTACAAGTGGTTTCAAAATTTTCGGACTGGCCATATGAGCACAAGTGAAGCTAAACGTTCTGGACGGCCTGTGAGGTCACGACTTCAAAAATCATTGATCAAATCCATGATATGGTGATGGATGACAGAAGAGTTAGGGTACGTGAGATTGCTAGTGCTGTGGGCATCTCGACTGAACGGGTACATAATATTTTACATAAACATTTGGACATGAGAAAGCTATCCGCAAGATGGGTGCCACGATTGCTCACGCTTGACCAAAAACGGAATCGTGTGAAGTGTTGCAAGGATGGTTTCCAGCTGTTCCAGAAGAATCCGGAGGACTTTATGCGTCGTTTCGTCAGTGTGGATGAAACATGGATTCATTACTATACTTCTGAGACCAAACAACAATCTAAGCAAGGGGGAATCTGCACCAAAAAAGGCGAAGACCGTTCCTTCGGCCGGAAAGGTTATGGCGACTGTCTTTTGGGATTCGCAGGGGATAATCATTATCGACTAACTGGAAAAGGGTAAAACTATTTCAGGTGCATATTATTCATCATTATGGGACCGTTTAAAAACCAAGCTGCAAGAAAAACGCCCACGATTGTCCCATAAGAAAGTCCTTTTCCATCACGACAACGCACCAGCACACACCTCAGCAGTTGTGGTCGCAAAATTAATGGAAATAGGATTCCAACTCGTTTCACATCCCCCCTCTTCTCAGACTTGGCTCCCTCGGACTACTATTTGTTCCCCAATTTGAAGAAATGGCTGGCGGGACAAAGATTCTATTCAAACGAGGAAGTGATTGCAGACACTGATCGATATTTTGCAGACTTGGACAAATCCTATTATTTGGAAGGGATCAATAAACTGGAACATTGGTGGACGAAGTGTATTAGCCTAAAAGGAGACTATGTAGAAAAATAAAAAAGGTTTACCCCAAACAAGTAAGTAGCTTTTATTTTTGCACGGACTTTTCAAACCTACCTCGTAGATATTACTTTGTAAGTTTACTCAAAGTGATCTATTTTAACGTCAAGAATATGTCATAAAGGTTTGTAAACATACATATGTTGAGAATATTCTGTATTGTGTGTTTATCTTTATTTTTTTTTTAATTTGTGGTGGATCTACCAATATGTCTAGTTTTACCAAAGATAGTACTACTACGGATAGATGGTTCATTTAAATGGGGCGCTCTGAATCAGTTCGGAGATATCAATGCTTCCGTAAATGCGAATAAAATTAATGGTAACCCTGCCCCAGCGAAACGAGTACGAAACCATGGCGCGTTGCCAATGTCTGTCGCTTGTACCTTATTCGGAATACGAAGTAGCGAAAGCGGGCGGCCAAACGGGTTGTGTATTTTCTAGTCGCGTTTCATCATGCCAATAGTAAAGGCCTGCCGGCAACACTGTCGTTCAAGGATTGAAATGCATAGCGCGAAAATCTCTCGATGGACATCGGCTCGCGTTAGCCAAAGTCCATTGAGGGTATCAAAAATATAGCATTGAATGGTTTATCTTATCCGGTTTTACTTATTTTGTCTAGTAAATTTTAAAATTTCCACGTGTTAGTACTTCTTTCATCACCCTTATGGTTTAGACTTAGGAAATCGGGTCGGTGTGAAATACATTTTTGTATGGAACACTTCACAAGCATTCTTGTTTTGGCTTTAAAGTTTCACTAATAAATTAATATTAACATTTAAGATAGTTTGTATACCAATACCAGATGTTTTACAGGCCAAAAATAAAATAAAAAACATGTCTCGAGTCGCAGATAGACAACCTGCTGATAAACACAAAAGAATATCATGCGTACAAGGTGTACAGTTAGAATTTTAAAGCGAAAATCACGCTGTAAAAGTGTCAAATTTAGAATCGGAACCAATTCATTAATCGAATAATAAGGGGATAATTAAACAGATTAACTTCGTATCGCAAAGAGACATGAATTGTGTTATAACTTGCATGACATTAATTAAAGGTGAGATAATAGTGCGGGAATTTTTGCGTAGAAGTTTCTTTAGTTGCTTATTTTTTATAAAGTTCCTGTATACAAGTCATGGTATTGGCAACCGGAACTGATCTTTCTGATGATTTTAATAATGAATTTGTTTCATTGAATTTATTACCTTTGATACTGGGACGTTTATTAGACAAACGAAATCGGAAAAAACAGGGTATGTGGGTCAGTCATAAGCATACTAAAAAAAACGTTTGGTAAATTTTTCTATATGTGACGTAATCCTACAAATTAGTGGCGGCTGGTCCATAAGGGTAAAAGGATTGTAGCCTTTCGAGACAATATGTAAATAATTGAAACCTATATTCCTCACACTAAAAAGAACCCCATAACTTCAAATGACAAACCGTGGTTTCCTAGATCCTGTGACAAAGCCAGACTTTTAAAACTTCAAGCCCACAAAAAGTTTCTCCAAAACCCCAGTCCCGAAAATCGACAGGCTAGCATGGAAGCAATAAATCAGTATAATCAAACCATCTCAGATGCAAAAGACCGTTTTAACAATCGAATAAAAGATAAAGTTCTCTCTTGCTCAAATGACAGTAAAGCTTTTTGGTCCTTTGCCAAAAATATTAGTCAGAACTTTTGCACAAATTCTTTTCCACTCCTAATCTCTGAAGATGGAATTGTCTCTACCTCCAAAGGAAAAGCCGAACTATTTGCCAAACAATTTGCTGCCAATTCTACGCTTGATCCTCCTATTAATCTCCCTCTTCCAACAGTTGTCCCTGTTTCTCATAAAATGTCCGATATAATTTTTAAAGTCAAACAGATCAAGCGTATTCTTTCTTCTCTTAATACTAAAAATCGTCTGGGCTGGATGGCATACCAGCAATCGTCTTAAAAAATGTGCTCCCGAGCTTGCACCCATCTTAACTCGCCTCTTTCGAATCTCTTACGACACGGGCATTTTCCCGGAGAGTTGGAAAGCTGCACGTGTGCAACCTGTCCCCAAAAAAGGATCCAAAAGTCTCCCTTCTAACTATAGACCTATATCTCTTCTTTCAGTTGTTTGCAAGGTAATGGAAAAATTCATTAATTCCCAAATCTTAAAGTATCTGGAAAAACATAAGATCTTACATGATAGGCAATATGGATTCCGTCACAGTAGATCCACAGCTGATCTTCTTTCCTTTGTCTCACACAATTGGAACAAGTCCCTTGAGTTTCTTGGTGAATCCCAGATCGTTGCTCTTGACATATCCAAAGCTTTCGATCAGGTCTGGCATGATGGGCTTCTTAACAAACTTCCTTCTTACGGTCTTCCACCTAAGCTTTGCTCTTGGCTTTCCAGTTTCCTTTCTAATCGACGTATATCAGTTAGTGTAGATGGTCATTCCTCCAGCTTCTACCAAATTAATGCTGGGTGTCCCAGGGCTCAGTGCTGGCACCCACGCTGTTTCTTCTACACATTAACGATCTTCTCTCTTCCACAATCAATCCCATTCATAGTTTTGCTGACGATAGTACCCTCCACTCTAGTATTCAATTTCTTAAGCCACCGTGTAATTCTGATTTTGAAAACAAGCGCAGGTCAATGCAGATATCTCTTTCACAAGACCTCAAACTTATCTTGGATTGGGCGCCAAAAATCGTGTTCAGTTTAATGCCTCAAAAACACAGTCATGTTCGCTGTCGCAAAAAGTCTGCGAATGCTCATCCCTTACATATGAGCGGCCAAGTCTGCAGAACAAAGAGTCGTTTAATCTAGTCGGCGTTACTTTTGAGAATAACCTCAACTGGCACAAACACATTTCATCCATAGCTTCGGCAGCTTCAAAAAGATTGGATTCCTCTTTCGAGCCAGAAAATATTTCTCTTCTTCCAATCTGTACACTCTGTATGTATCCCAAATCAGACCCTCTTTGGAATATTGTTCTCATGTCTGGGGAATGGCGTCCCCTACAACACTTAGCCTTCTGGACTCCATTCAAAAAAGAGCTGTTCGTCTTATTAATGATCCAACGCTCACAGAAAGGCTTCCTCTTCTTGCCCATCGTCGAGCTGTAGGGGATCTGTCGCTCTTCTATAGGTATTTTCACGGCTTCTGCTCAGAGGAATTGGCCAGTATTATTCCTTCTCTGGCAACTCCCAACAGAGCAACACGTAGTGCAACTTTTATGCATCCTTTTACAGTTCAGTTAGAGAGGCCTCGAACTTCCCGCTTTCTTCGTTCCTTTATTCCTAGAGTGTCAAGACTATGGAACCTGCTGCCCGCAGAAGTTTTTCCTTCTCCTCCCAATCTCCAAAAATTTAAGTCCCGTGTGAACAAACTCCCTCTCACCACACTGAAGACACCCACGGTACGTTAGTACTTAGGCATCAGCCTTCGTGGACTGTCCCAAGATAAAAAAAAACAATAATTAAAAAATAACATTTTGTATTAAATCAATCAGGTAAAAAACTGTATAAACATTTTTTTTCGTCATTAATTTCTCGCTGACAATTGCTTAATCCCCAGCCTAACTTGCTTAAATCCGCGTCATCTATTCCTTACTGATATTTTACATGGCGGGAATTATTTTCACCCTGACCGTCCGCCTGAACCTGCAGCCGTTGTGTCGTATTCCCCCACCGGCGCGGAGAGCTATTTCATACAGGATTTAACACGTGAGAAGGCTATATATTTTTCCGTTTTCGGCCAGTACGATTAGATAAGTTGCATAGGGTATTGTTTTATTCGTTGCTACCTCGCTTCCGCGTGTTTAAATAATAGATGGAATGGCAAATAATGTACAGCATTTTTTAAACAGTGAATTTTGCTCGCTGACAAAAACCATATTAAATCTCTTGGTAGACCTGTTCCAGGTCCGAAGATTACTCAGGCTGATAAATCTACGAAAGGCGGTTGTTACACAAGGTATTTTAAGAAAGAAATTTACAAGAAAAATAAATGGTTGTGATTGTAACACATTAAACACCTATTTTGTTTTATGTTTATTATTATTTAGACGGTGCCGAAAAATAGATCGTCGTAACACATATATTTTTTTTGTACGATCTGGCGTAAAATACAATTTTTTCGTAAAATTGCACTTTTACACCCTAGGGCGAAAAAGTAACAAAAACGCACGCTTTTATAAATTTATAAAATAACAATAAAATTAAATAATGCCTAAATTATTGATAAAACAACAATTTATTCATTTATTTAACTTTAAGTACAGTGATTACAATTTAAAACATTAAAAACTGGTAACTTTCCTCCCGCCGATTCTTTTTGATGTATATTATCAATCTCTCTGGTAGTAAAATTGGAATTGTCAGAAGAGTCTGTGGTGCTGGACATTATGTTTTTTCTTTTTGGCTATTTAAATTTCATTTTGCAAGGAATTTACAATATAACCCTTGGCATAGTCCAGCGTCAGCTATCTCATGAAGTCGCCATATATATGCTTTTTCTGGCAACAACTGAAGGCAGACTTTCTCTGCAGCTTCTTTTATTTATAGATTATTTCGGCTTATAATTCAAATTTAAAAACCACTTTTTTGACAACTTTGTTGATAGCACATGTATTATTTCTTTGGTAACTTTCTTTAATCAACTTAACCTAAGCTTGAGAGTAACATCAGCAAAAGAATCTAATATACCAGTGTTAACAAAATTTTAAAAAAATTAATACAGAAAATGCTTATTTATTATTTTCAGGAGTATAAAAAATATTACTTGCACCTCTGGCGTAAAGCGCTTTAACGCCCTCAGAACGTTCAGCAGCGGGCGTAAAAGTGCTATTTTACGCCCTTGGTACAAAAATAACTATTATTTATATAATTAAAACTGAACACAGAAAATGCTTTGTATTAATACAGAAAACACCAGAAAAATGTATTGTCCGATGTCCTTTTTTAAAATAGCTCCCAATTTACCAAGGCACGAGCCGCCACTGCTACTACTCAACGATGGCCATCTCTTTTCCCATTTTCAAATAAAAAAATTATTCTTGTTCTTGCAGAAGCAATATTAACTTCTCGCAACGATGTTGCCCTGGACCCTGGGCGCACTAGTTAACAAATCAAATCCCAACACAATGGGATCTAATATCACTTTGAAAACACGAAAATTGACGACTAAAGCGACCTAGTGGACACTGCCTCACTCACGATCGTGGGCTAAGATCATTAGTGCGTTGACGCACAAACACGAACAAACATGACTTCGCTGCTTTTTGCACTCGTTCCGACGGTCTTCCACTCAAACTTTATGCTTGAATCTTCAATTTCATTTCTAATCGACGTATATCTGTTATGGTCACTTTTCTGGCTTTCGTCAAATGTATACTTAGGTAATATGTACAATTGGAACTAAATATGTTTCATTTTAAGTTACTTTTATATACTTCAGTGTGTTTTTTTCGGTATTTATTACCCCATCTGCGCTACGCATCCTGGGTGTCTATATATACGTTGCAACAATAACGAACAACACTTTAATGAGAATAAAATACTTATACGGTATTACAATGCAAAAACTTATGATCCTGAAGAGAATGCCTCACGTCTCGCTAGTACCTATTAGCAAGTGGGATGGACAGAAGACAAACGTACGTCGTTGAATTTGTTTCATTTAAAATTTTAATTGCCGATTGGCATGAAAATGAGACTTTAAGATTCATTTGGCACGCAACTGACCGCTAAAAATCTGTATGATGCGGTACAAATGGCCTATTTTTAACTGTTCTAACTGTACTAACAGCACCTGGTAAGTCGTTTAAAATCTTTTGAGAAATACTTGATGCAGAGAGGGTCACATTCAGCCACAAATATGGCCCCATTTAATCCTCTGTACATGACTCCGTGCAAAATTAGTAAATATTGAAGATTCTTTTTTAATTTTTGCTTCCTTTTTTAGTTCTTAAGTCGCTTCTATTCTATGATAAGATTAACACATACATGAATCTAAAAGAGATATCTTAATAGCTCTTGATACAATGAATAAACACCTATACATGGAGACAAATTTAAAAATCTTCTTGGTGGCCTATGTGCCAGCGGCCTTTGCCGTTTCGAAACTTCGCTTGTAAGATCAAGGAAGTTAAACGACGCCGGGCACGGTTAGTAATTGTTAGGTGACCGCCAGTGAATATTATGTGCCGTTTGGTGTGGTTCGAAACCCTCCTTAGACTGTAGGTTTCGTCTGACTGACATAACCAACACGTTAATGGGGGTAATTCAGAGGTAGGTATTATTGTATAACGTCCGTGGTGGCCACGTTGTCTAAAAGGTGCCGTGAAATGCAATATCTGCGTGTTTCGGTGTTTGGACAGCGATGACGGCATGGGGGGAGAAGCACCCACGACAGTGGTGTACCCAGAAAAAAGTTTTAGGGGGGGCAAAGCTATGCCCGCCGGAGGCCAGTCCGGCGAATCCGGAAAATTTTGGGGGTGTTACGCCATTTTTACCAAGAAGTCGTTAAAATCGTTAAAAAAACAGGGATTCGGCGCCCTCTTCAATGGCAAATGGGGGCGTCCCCCCTCGTGATACGGCCGAGGTCATAAAAAAAATCTTTCTCAAGTCTTTTGGGAGGGAAATGCCCCTTGCCCCACCTGTACTCCACTGACCCACGATACCTAGTACTTGGGCTGCATGCAGCCGTCATGGGTGTAATAGAGATTAAATAAATCGATTTAAACTTATAAAACCGTTTTGAATTTAAGGAAAGCAGGTACATGTACAAAATGTTTATGATATACTTCAAATAGGGTAATTAAAGTCTACTTGGTTATTGTAAATGAAATTGCATCCTTTAGCGGGTGTAAGCTATTAAAATATTTGAAAGTACTGGTTCTTAATATCAGTTAAATTTTTTAAACACTTGCTATAGTTAGACATTAAAATAATGGTTTATAATGAAATAGTGGTCGTATGTAAAAAAGTAAGAGTTAATAAAGATGACGTTATCATTAAACAAATTTGCTGATTTTCCATATCATTAAGTTTATAACAACCCTGTAACCGGTAAGCCGGTTACTGGATATATTTAGAATCTTTTTTTAGCACGTGAAAATATTTTGCTAAATAGCCGTTTTCCCAAAAACGGTCAGTTTTAAGTTATTACAAATAAAGTTATAGTTATATAAGTAGGTTTTTCTAGTTTTTTTGAAATATCAATTTAAATAAAAATAACTGGGTATTTTTCCAGAATTTAGATATTTGTATTTTATTTTTAAAAATATTCTTTCAAACTTAAAAAAATGTATTTAAAATATTTTACCAATATCTATATTCTGAAAAAAAGCCAAACAGTTTTAAGTTATAAAAAAAATATTACTCATGCGAATATGCAAAATGACCGCCATTTTGCACACAAATGCTACTTTATTGTCTTGTTGCGATATATATGGAAGTCTGTATATAAATTTTTCGCAAAAGACATTACCAATTATATTGAACAATTTGTTTGCATCTTTTCTTCAGAGGACACTTTATTAGATACATAAGGGTGACGAACATTTCAACCCATTGATAAGTAAGTTGGCCTTTACGTTTACCAGATTTAAACAAACGTACTTTTTTGTGCGGCACTCTTAAAGAGAAAGTTACAAAACTCTACTGAATACTCTTTTTAAATAATTCAAAAATATAAAGTCTTATTTCGTTTTTTTAAGTTTGTTAACGGGTGAACTCTGCAAAATAATGGTTCTTTCGCGCACTTGCTTAAGCCGCGTTTACACCAAAGTCTTCTACTAAGTTTTCCACAAGTTGCGGCAATTTGTTAATTTTTTCACAAAATACAGCAAATTCTTTTGTCTTTCACTTGTGTAGAGACCAATCTTCCACTAAATTTTGGTTTTTCGCGGAGTGTCGGTAACGATCAAAGAAAGTTGACAACTAAAAGTGGAAGATTTGTTGCTGTGCGCTTTGCGCAAGCAACTTGTAGAAAACTGGAGGAGAAATGAAGAACTACTGCCTAAACCTTTCGCGCCAATTCTTTGGCAACAAGTTTTCGACTTATTTCTCTAGTGATGAGCGAGATCGGTCTTGGTCTTGCGGTCTTGGTCTTGGTCTTGCAGCAAGACCAAGACCGAGACCAAGACCAAGACTGGCTTCTCGCTTGAAAGACCAAGACCAATACCGGGGTATGCAAGACCAAGACCAAGACCAAGACCGAGGGGTGCAAGACTACGCAAGACCAAGACCGACCTGCAAGACTTGCACTTTGTCACTTTTTTTTAAATTATAATATTTAATTTTTATATTCAATATACAGAGGTATTTCATACAGACATGACAAAAAATGTGTCGAGATCTGCCTAAAAAGGCGATTATTTTATGAGTAACAGGTTTTTTTAATAAAATAATAATTAAATCGATCACTTCGTTTTTTAATAAAATTATCTAGAAACGATATTCAAAAATAATAAGATTGTGACTCAATGGTCCGACACAGCTCGATATCTCCAAAACCGTTTACGACATAGAAAAACTAAAAGTACAAAAGTTATAGAAGCTGAAAATTACCTACCTATTCCTAATGTTTTTTTTTTTTTTTTTAATTAGGTATCTAGTGATGCCATTTACTGGATCAAAAATTTCCAAAATCCAGGAAAACATTATTTTTGTGCCACACTGTAAGAAGTGGCACCATTAGATTGCTCCTTTAAAATAAGATATAAATGTAAAAGTGATGGTTTAATAAAAAATATATTTGTCACTTTCTATAGGAGTACTTTTTATATAAATGGATTTTAAATTTCACTTCCGGTTTAGACGGAAAAGTCAAAACAATACCAAAAGTATAATGATGACGTCATTTTTGTCAAAACCGAAAATGATATATAAAAAACCATCTACGTCGACATTGTACCTATATGACAGTTCAAGAATTTCCAGCATAATATACAGGGAAGCGATTTTTTTAAATGAATGTTTTGCTATAATTTTTTTATTTTAGGTTAAAAGCTAAAAATAAGGAAGCTTTCCTAAGTGGTGGTGGATTTTTTAAAAAATTCTGAAATAGAAAAATAATTTTACATTTTACGCCCTTTTTTCTATAATTTTTGTATATTCAGTTTTTTACCATTATGACCGGTTTCGGATATATCGATCTTTGTCGCACTATCGAGCCACCTTGTATATGCAGAATGTTTATAAAGTATTTGTACAAACTTTGTACGGCAAATGTTTGACTAATTTGAACATAGAAAGTTTATTTGAACTGAAAAGCTTTCTAAATACCTTTTTTTTTTTTAATTAAAAACCAATGTTTACATATCAGAATCATTTTCATTCAATTTCACATCTGGTTGAAATTAAAAGTTTTTTTTCTGCCCTCAGAGTACTCAGTATTGTAATTTTATATGCTTCTTCAAAGAAAATTTAAATATTTCCCATCACTAAAATGAAGCGCTATAAATAAATAAACCCCTACATTTAAAATATCCTTTTTAATCAAATAATTTAAAGTACATGTAAGGTTAAACTTGGTATATTTAAAATTTTAAAGCAAAAATATAGTGTCCATCTTTATTTATTTAAAAGTATTAATAATATATCTATATATATATATATATATATATATATATATATATATATATATATATATATATATATATATATATATATATATATATATATATATATATATATATATATATTATTATTAAAGATTGCTTAGTTTAAATTATTACTACCAAAAAGCAAGACCAGCAAGACTCTTGCAGTAAGACCAAGACCAAGACCAAAACCTTCTTTGAGCTTGCAAGACCAAGACCAAGACCAGATTTTAAGACCAAGACCAAGACTAGCCCGGTCTTGGTCTTGGTCTTGCTTTGCTCATCACTATATTTTTCTAACTTTGAGAAGAGCAACTTTTAGTTGACAACTTTTAGTTTTCTACAAACAATTTTTTGTCAACTTTTAATTGTCAACTTTGGTGTAAACACGCCTTTAGGTAACGTTTTTTTGTACTATGGTTTGACAATTACATTTATTTTTAATAATTAATTGACGTCCACATTAAACTGACAATTATTTATTTTCAAACAGAACGGCTCATGCAATAAAAAATGTTCCAGAATTAAAAAAAAATACTTACTGGATTGAAAAATCTGGGTTATCATAAATTTGACAACATAAAAAATCAAAAGAAATGAGTTCTGACGATGTCTTTTTTATCAACTTCCGCGTTTTGAAAGCCCCTTACTAAAAATAGTAATTTTGTGTCTGATTATATACGTTGATTGAGTAGTGTTTTGGGGAAGACACATAAGCTTATGGGAAGTAAAAAGACCGACAAATGTTTTAGTCGCTTCGAGCGCTAGCATCGACCATCTGTTTAGGAAAACATAAACTAAATAATGATTTATTGATTTATTTAAAGAAATATAAAAAAGATTTCTGTAAAATTTTTATAAACCAACGCGTATGCCTCGTAAACGTAACCTACCATCGAAAAGCCGACGTTGTCAGATGTTGTGAAACTGAACCCTTGTTCATTCTCATGAAATTCTTTTACTGGCAAAAGACTATGGAACTAAAGATTCCATTGATTATCTAAAAAGATCAAGTGAAATTATGAGCAATGTCACAATGTTTATGCTTAAACATTTTAATGTAATTTTTGATAAACATAAATGTGAATTTGGGATAAAAAGTACAATTGGGGAACAATCATTAATGAATATAAAAGGCGTTTACGGTAATTGGTAAAATTCATGCAAGAATCACAAATTGTATATTGTTGATATTTTTATTAATATAAAAGTGCTTCGAACATTACGATGGGGAAATTGAAAGTTTAGCAAAAACAAAAAAATTAGGCAGTAAAACCTACGAAAAGCCCCATAGAAAAATTAATATTTTAACTTCTTAAATTACCACACATGCACGCGATTACTTTTTGAGATACCAGGTGTTTTGACGAAACGTCAGATTTTAAATTTGATAATACTAACTTGAAGGGGGGAAAAAAGGGTCATTTAATTTTAAATATTTCCTAAAATTAGCACAGGAAAAAATAAAACGATTTTACAAAATTTCTGTTTCGTCCGGTTAATTCTCGAAGTGTATAGATTTTTTCAAATTTCAGAGAGGCATTTTATTGGTCATAAATTTGCGCAACTTTGCCCCCATTTACTTAACCGACCCTGTATATCCTGTGGTTACCGAGATCCCCATACTTCGACACGAATTTGAATCATCCTGCAATTCTGTATAAAACAAAAGAGTTTAAAAGCCTATGTAAATTTTAAAATTAATTCAATTTTAATAAGCAAATAATATTCAGACTTATGACCATTTTTTTTTTGTTAGATGAGGGCTAAAAACTAACAGAAAAATTAATTTCCCAGATTCCTAAAACAAATAGAAATATTAAATAATTCGAAATATCATGTATTTTTTATTTTAAATACTTATTTCACTTCAATACTCCAATAATTATATTTATTTAAATTTAGTTTTGTCATGTTATATTTATTCGAGGTTTTATTATTCGGTATTTTTATTACATATTTATATGTTTTGTATAGAGTTGTATAGAGAAAATATTTTTAATAAAGAATAAAGTTTTCGTTATTTATAAATTTCAATTGTTTTAAAAAATATGTTTTCTTAAACAAAATTTTATTTATATAAAGAACTAGGTAAATGATGTTGTCGTGGGCATCCTATGCACTTTTAATTTTTGGAGTGTTGGTTTAGTGAGATTAAAGGACTAGTTTCTTTGTGAACCTTTTTATTTTTTGCGACTATTGGGCTAAAAATTGTAGCCTCAATAAAGGGCTTAATAAATACGTCCCAAAAAATAAAAAGATACACAAGGAAACTAATAATTAGTCCTTTTATTCTTTATTCCCACTAAACCAACAGCTCAAAAAAGAATTACTTTTGGAGACACTGTGCTGTACCGTTAAGGTAAGTTAAATCTTTCATCTTAATATTTTTTCTCAAAAATATAGGCACATAGCTATTAAAATCAAAAAGTTGAAGGGGAGTGTACTTTTAGGCGGGTCACTCTGTACCTAGACTTGACTTAAATTTATCAGTCTTTTCTTTTCTTCTCAAACTAAAAATAATTAAATAAAAAATGTATCTAAGCACACAATAATTATACATGCTTAACATCCCGTAAAGGGTAAGAAATTTCTTTAGATCTGGTAACGCAGCGTGTAGCGACAAAAACCCGATTCTATTTTATGTCTTTAATACAAATTTTAAAACCCAGGCCACCACTTAAATTCGGCCGTTGTTTACACAAACGCCGTAAATTTTATTGGGGCAGCACCAATCGATCACGCTTTTTTCGGAATCACTCGGCATCAGTCCTCACTCAAAAAGGACGAAAGATGCTATTTGCATTGGTTTAAGAAAGATATAAATAATTCTTGTCGCGAGCCACGTTTGTTTTCATAGGCATTAGGCATCTTCCCAAAACACTACTCAATCAACGTTATATACAAGAAAACAATAAAACTGATTAGCACATATTTAAAAAGTTTAAGTAAAATCAATATTTCCTAAAATTTGTATTATTCTCTACCGACTAAATGAGAAAATCCAGATTTAAATTGAAATTTGCCGCACACCCTGTATAATAAAAGTATGATAAAAACTCCTAAAATATAAAATTAAATTATTATCGTATATCTACCTCATATTTTCACAACTGCTGTATATTTTTTCAATATACGGGTCGATCGTTATAGTATTTATGTCTTGGACGTCGCAAAACAACCACTATCGCTGTTCTTATTTGTTATTGTAATGACGACTGATGCGATGGTCGATGTTATCGGGCAGTGTCTCTTGTCTCTCTGTCTCGGTCACTTGTCATGTACACACCATGTTGAGCCTTGTGCAAAGTTTATATCTCCATATTGAAGGCTGTATTATGTACAGAAATAACGGAAACTGGCATTTAGGGTTTATATTTTAAGAACCCAAATATTGCATGTGACAAAGGATTAATGTTTAAACATAAATCCATTTAAATTATGTTTCAAATTTATGTTTCTTAAATTATTTTTCCCAAAAACCAGAACTAACCAGTTAAGACTCAAAACCCATTTTTTTCAATTTTTAGCATGCACATTTTGGGCTCCTACTAGTGCTTTGAAGCCCATTATAAAAAATATCAAAAAAGGATTGGACTCAATATAATTCTTTATTATTAATTTAAAATATGTATATCCTTTTGTGTATTTTGTTCCTGTTGAAACATTGCCAAAAAGTTGATATTAATTTTCCAAGAAGAATTTTTTTTTGATCTTGGTTTAAGCTTTTGTAACACACAAAGAAAATAATTTAACCCTGTTATTGTTTATGTAAACGACTAATAGTTAAAAAATATATTTCTTTTTTAAATTTTGTATTGTTAAAGCAACAAAAATTTAATAAGCTGGCGTATTAAGTTTGCCGCCTGCTAATTCTTTCACGGAAAGGCTACATATAGGAAACTTGGTATTAAAAAAATAATTTAGCTTGATAACATTTTGATTCGCTGTAGCTTTTTAGTTTTAAAAGACATCAAGGTGAATTAAAAAAAAATGTATGGTTGGTAGCCAAGGTTTTTTCTAAGTTATACGTGGAAAAAAATACCCACAAATGGAGCGCTTTATTCTGATTATAGTAATATTTAAATCCATCCATTTTTAACGGCAACAGTAAAACTGATATAACTGCAACAACACAAATGGTAGAAAGGTATTTATCTATTCTAAATACTGCTGTATATAACTTTCATTTTATTGAACATTATTATCTTTAAAATGATTGACTGCCACTGAAATTCTTTGACGAAGCTCCACCAGATTATGACAAGGCGTCTGATACACATGATCTTTTTATGTGTCCCCAGAAGAACAAAACCATTAATGTTAAGTCCGGACTGTTGACTGGCCAACTAAGAGTTCAAACATTTCCTATCCAACCCCTAGGGTATTACATGTTAAAATTTTTTTTAACTCGCACAACATTGTGCCATATAATTGTGCTACTTGGTGCTCTAAAAGATTCAAATATTGATCTCCGGTTAATTTTTAATCTATAAATATCGGTCCCAAAATGAATATGTCTATAACACCACAACAAACACTAACCGACTGATATCCTTGAGTTCTTATTTCATGTACGAATTTTTATCGGTCCATAAAATATTTTTTGAAAATATATTATTTTCATTATATCTCTTTAAAAATTCCACACACAACTGCATTCTTCTTTGGCATTGTTGTTCAGTTAGTTTTTGGCTTTTTCGAAATATGTATTCCTTTAAAACTGAGTAAATTGAACTGCAAGGAAAAACCCGTCTCTTGATATGCTATAGTAATAGAGGAAACGGAATGTGCTTCAAAGTATCCTAATATGTTTGTTTTATTTTGTTTATTTAAAACGCTGTGATTCTAAAATATCTTTTTGTTGTTTAACACATTACAATTATCTTGAAATTTCTTTGTCAGCCTTCTTGCAGTTGCCCTGGTTATTCAAAATATAAATTTGAAGCATATTAATCGTTTCAAGGTATTATATTACCTATTATATTAACATTAACATAAAAACTATTTTTTTTAAAAAACGTCAGATATGACAATGTGTGCAATAATTGTAAGTTATAATAAGAAAATTTTAAAATTCTATATTTTTGTTTATACGCCGAAAATGGATAGATTTTAAAATAAAGTGTGATATGCCTAACTCCGTAATTAGAATAACATTTTCTATTTAGTGGATATATAATATACAGGTTATCCCATTTAAAAAAATTAATGTTAGGCGTATATGTCAAAAAATTGTTGATATTTTTTTCCACGTTAGCTATCAAACAAACATTCTGTTTTTTTAAATTACCTTGATATTTTTTAAAACCAAAAAGTTACAGCGAATCAATATGTTATCCAGCTAAATCGAACGCGCCGTACAGGGTCTTTGATTATATTTACGTGGCTTCTAGAGCCTTTATTTTTAAAGATAGAAAAAAATTATTTAAATAAAATTGTAGGTTTTTTCATATTATCTTTTGAAATTATCAGTGAAAAAATATCGCAATAAAAAAATGGAAAAATATAGGCAACTTCAACTTTTTTAAATGGAACACCCTGTATAAAATGCGCTACAGGGTCTTTGATTATATTTACGTGGCTTCAACCTTATTTAAAGATAGAAAAAATTATTTTAATAAAATTGTGGTTTTTCATATTATCTTTGAATATCATGAAAAATATGCAATAAAAATGGAAATATAGGCAACTTCAACTTTTTTAAATGGAACACCCTGTATAAAATGCGCTAAAATAAATGATTTTTTATTTCAAAAATATATGTATTAATGATTTATGGATAAACCATTTTGAAGATATTTAAGCTTAAAATATAAATAAATTTAAAAAAATCATATTAGTAACAAGAAAGCTATGAAAACAATAAAATTGTTTTAATAAATTTGACGTATTGATATTGCAAAAAGTTTAAATTTATCATTTTAACTATTTAAAGTAGTTTGTATTGCTTTTTATCATTGGGCTATTCAGAAGAACAAAAAATCGCTATTATGCGTCTTTTTTATGGTAACAATAATAATGTGACGACAGTGCAAAGGGAATACGGTCTTCCACCTAAGCTTTGCTCTTGGCTTTCCAGTTTCCTTCTAATCGACGTATATCAGTTAGTGTAGATGGTCATTTCTCCAGCTTCTACCAAATTAATGCTGGGGTGCCCCAGGGCTCAGTGCTGGCACCCACGCTGTTTCTTCTACACATTAACGATCTTCTCTCTTCCACAATCAATCCCATTCATAGTTTTGCTGACGATAGTACCCTCCACTCTAGTATTCAATTTCTTAAGCCACCGTGTAATTCTGATTTCGAAATCAAGCGCAGGTCAATGCAGATATCTCTTTCACAAGACCTCAAACTTATCTTGGATTGGGGCGCCAAAAATCTTGTTCAGTTTAATGCCTCAAAAACACAGTCATGTTCGCTGTCGCGAAAAAGTCTGCGAATGCTCATCCCTTACATATGAGCGGCCAAGTTCTGCAGAACAAAGAGTCGTTTAATCTAGTCGGCGTTACTTTTGAGAATAACCTCAACTGGCACAAACACATTTCATCCATAGCTTCGGCAGCTTCAAAAAAGATTGGATTCCTCTTTCGAGCCAGAAAATATTTCTCTTCTTCCAATCTGTACACTCTGTATGTATCCCAAATCAGACCCTCTTTGGAATATTGTTCTCATGTCTGGGGAATGGCGTCCCCTACAACACTTAGCCTTCTGGACTCCATTCAAAAAAGAGCTGTTCGTCTTATTAATGATCCAACGCTCACAGAAAGGCTTCCTCTTCTTGCCCATCGTCGAGCTGTAGGGGATCTGTCGCTCTTCTGTAGGTATTTTCATGGTTTCTGCTCAGAGGAATTGGCCAGTATTATTCCTTCTCTGGCAGCTCCCAATAGAGCAACACGTAGTGCAACTTTTATGCATCCTTTCACAGTTCAGTTAGAGAGGCCCCGAACTTCCCGCTTTCTTCGTTCCTTTATTCCTAGAGTGTCAAGACTATGGAACCTGCTGCTCGAAGAAGTTTTTCCTTCTCCTCCCAATCTCCAAAAATTTAAGTCCCGTGTGAACAAACTCCCTCTCACCACACTGAAGACACCCACGGTACGTTAGTACTTAGGCATCAGCCTTCGTGGACTGTCCCAAGATATAAAAAAATATATATTATTTATTATTATATTCTTAACAACGGGTACCATCTATAGATACTATTAAATACTTAGTAAGAAAGTTTCTTGAACAAAAAAGCTTTAAAATGAAGAAAAGGACTGCAGGACGAAATGAAAACAAAATTTTGAAAATCCTCTTTTTTTCAGGATAATTATTATACTTTTTCTATTGGACTAGCACTAACTACTTTTAATAATTTTGGAAAATTCTGAAATATCAATCTCGGATGCGACATCTGAACTTAATAAAACAGATTATAAAATTTATTTAACCTTAAAATTTTACAAATTTTATACCTATAAATTTATGTCCGTTCAGAATCTTTCTGAACAAAACATGCAGGACCGACCTAAGTATGCATTGGAAATAGCTAGGTTTATGCCGCAGGATCCAGTTTTTAATTAAAATTCTATTCACCGACAAGTCTTCCTTCACTTTAACAGGCAATTAATCAATTAATCACAAAAATAAACAATATTGGTTCAGAGAAAACCCTCTTCAAATTCAGCAACATAATAATTTTATTGTTTCCATGGCTTTCTTGAAACTAATATAAAACTTTTTTGTATAATATTAATAATTTAACCTAAAATATCTTAAAAATGGTTTATCCAAATATCATCAATTTATATATATATATTTGAAATCAGAAGAAAAATATCTTTCGTTGGAGTGCATAATATACAGGGTGTTTCATTTAAAAAAGTTGAAGTTGCCCACATTTTTTTCTCTCTTTAAAAATAAAGGTCTCAGAAGCCATGTAAATATAATCAAAGACCCTGTACATCTGCTCCCCTAAGCGACGCTTTGATTTATTCTGTTTTAAAAAGTTATATTATCACTGCACTACCCACCAGTGCCAAACAGTGTTGGCAGATAACCATAGGAAGAAAACAATTGTATGGGTCAGTTTATATTGTTGTCAAACAGTTTTAATGTAAAAAGCGATCTTGTTTGAAACCTTTAACCTTAAAATGTTGTTAAGGACCACCCTGTAAAAAACATAAAATCCCAAGAGGCAAGAAGACAATTTAGAACTGCTGATTGTCTTTAGCTGTTAATTAAAATAGCTGCAAGCAAAAGCTAGCTAAATTATGAATGGGTGGACTTATTTACTGGTCACGCAAGCGGTGGTTTCCACCAAGACTAGACCTAACCGCCCCTGGTATCGTTAGAAGCAAGATTTATAGGCTAAAAACTGAAACAATTCTTTTTCGAGATAAGAAGTGTTATTTCGAACAAAGACGGTGTAAGTTTAAAGCTATAGAGGGTGTGCTGAAACTACCCAATCTCATATAATTTTTTTATATATTTTAGTATGTTTGCATTGGGTTACTCGCCTTACAATTTTTCTTTTAAATGGGACCACTTCGGTCCAGGTCCCGGGGTATAATGAACTGAGCCTGCTTAGCCCTAAAAGAACCCAAAAAAAACCCAAAAAATAAGGAACTAATCTAAGTTTCGGTGGCAAGTCGGCCACCGTTGTCAAAATAAAATTAAAATAAAATAGAAAATTTTTAAAACATTTTGGATTGAAAACTTAGGATATTCTGATAGCTTTTAAAAAGTATGACGTTTTTTTAAAATTGACGTATTAGGTTGTTTGTTATAGTTATAATTTTTAAAAAGACAAAAAAAGTGGTGTGGTGTGTTAATTGATTTTTAAGTTTACCTGAAATTACTTCAGGATCGAACATAGGTAACCATCTATTCTTTAAACTAACAGATATTGATGCTACACATTTATCTTTATTTATTAAGAGTGTATTTACGCTACACCTTAGGGGTCGGGCGAAAGGACGCGGAGACGGTGGGCGAAGACTAACAAACTCCCACTACCACAATTTTCGTATTAAAAATATTATATTTTATTTAGGTTCTTGCAAATTCGGTGTATCTATGCGATGTTGTTTCCGATTGCAAGCCTACAGGAGATAACGTTTTTCGGTAACTATTTTTCACTTAAATGACATAAATTATACACCATTTTAAAGGTAAGGAAATAATCTATGCCTATGCTGTAACGGATTTTTTAAATATGAGTCCAGTTAAGAGAAAATAGTAACTAAACATAACCGATTTTAGGGTGACTTTCACTAAAGGAAATATTAAAAACTAAATCCAAATTTAAAAAAATTATTAAAGCAGAAGCCTAGATTTAAGTGTTGGTTTTCATATAGTTTTTAAAAATCATCGATAACTTATACCGTTTTTGAGAAAAACATTATGCCCCGAACCCCAAATTGGATCCAATTATCGCGGCGCGAATGGACTCATGGACTAATATAAATGCACTTTTTTTATTTTACGTTTTTTTTGAACAAGTTTCTTTTGCTAAAATACTAGAAGCATTCCAGTTTATTATGTGGTGATTATCAAATGCGTGTCGACAGATTTTTGATTTGTGGAATTTTGTGTTTTTAAAGTATGTTCTATGTTTTTTATGCGTTTGGCTAATGGTCTGGAAGTTTCACCTATACAGTAAAGCGCAGAGTACTGCGAACATAGGACAATCTTGGACGATTTTGGATATACCTAAAAACGCCGCACGCATTGCTTATCGATCAATAATCTTCCAGCAAACAATTCAATACGTTTATTTCTGAAATAATTCTTTAGTATCGAACGCTCGACAGCAATAGTTGTACAGTGTCGAATATTTACGACCAAAAAGTTTTTTTAATAAAATAATTATTATTAGTAATGGATGTTTACGAACTGAAAGAGAAAATTAAAATATTTGAATGGTATCACAGTGGAAATCCTGTTAGGGTAATTAGGGAATTATTTATTAATTTATTTATAACTAAGCCGACTCCCACGATTTCCACTATTTACCGAGTCATTAAAAACTTTCTGACATTTGGTTGTTTAACTCCAAGAAAACATAAACATGATAGTGCCCCAGAAAAAAAAAACCAGGAAAGAAAAATGAAAGAAATTATGGTAGTGACAAGTGTTATTAAAAATCCTACAGTTTCCATTAATACAATTGCAGAACAGGTTGATTTGTGCAAAAGATCAGTGGGAAGAGTGCTGAAAAAAATTTATACCGCTCCTACAAAGTAAGAAAAACCCACGAAATTAACCCTGATGATCATTTTAGACAAATACAATTTTTTAAAACTGTAATGGTAATGAAAAATAACAATGCATTTATAAGAAACATTGTTTTTACTGATAAATCGACATTTCCACTTCATGGTCTCTCCCAACGATTTTTTTCTCTGGGGTCACGTAAAATCAGAAATTTATGGTTTCCAGGAGAATAGGGCTATTAATCTACAAAAATTACAATTACAAATTGAGAATTCTTTTAGGATTATTACCCTTAACATTCTAGCAAATATCAGAAGGCGTTTTTATGACAATCTTGGTAATTTTGTGGCTCAAGAAGGTGGTTTATTTGAGCATCTTTGATAACTTGAAAGAGTTTTTTGTATATTTTATGAATGCACATTAAATTATTTTCTTAAGAATATCTTCTACGTTTCATTATTTATTAGAAAAAATTATTTTATTTTATTAGGAAAAACTGTTTGGTTTTTAAGACCGCAGCAAACGTTGCGGTCTCGTAAGCAACTAATTTTAAATTTATGGCTTATAAAAAAATCAGATCGAAGTCGGTTGACGCTAGCTAGGCTCTTGTTACTTGCCTACAAACACTGCATCCTCTAACTGAAAATAAAAACGTAGTACACAACTAAACTGGGCAGATAATTCTTCCGAATTTATCACCGCATTCCCCACCAGTCCCAACCAAAAATAAGCCAACTAAGGAAACGAGACGGAAATTGAAATGCAAGCCACAAAATTATTATTGGTATTTTAGAATTGGGTTCATCCAAAATCGTCCAGGAGCCTCCTATGTTCGCAGTACGGTGCGCTTTACTGTATAAAATTTATTACATTCACGAGGGATCTTATAAATAAAATTTTTTGTGTTTTTGTTTATATTGTATGGTTTTGTTTCTATTAATGTGTGTTGAAAAAATCATTTAGACAATGTTCTCATGTTGATTAATAGAAAAAAGGTTATCTATATGTCTCCACCAAACTAAAGCTTAGAAATGATAAGTTTGTGCAAAACTAGATTTAAAATTTTCCATAAAAATACTGATTAATAATGGTGATAAAGATAAACAGATGGTCATGCCAGAAGTTTGTTTATAAAAGTCTGTGTTATATTGGAAATATGTTGTTTTGACGCAAAAACTTAATTAATTAAAAATAAAGTTATTGTTTAGTTTGCTTCATTCGCAAAGTCGGACATTATTTTCTACTTTATTTCTAACAATAGTTAATTTTTTATCGGTAGGAACATTTGTAAATAAACTAACAACATTAAAGCTTACCAAGGTGTTACTAACTTTTAATGAACGGGTTGGGTGAATAATCCTGTATATTATGAATATGCTTTTAAGAATAACGTACAAGACGTTAATGTTCGTGAAATGTTCATAGAACATGTCACGTTGCACCCTCCTTATTAAATTTGTACGTCAACGTACTATCAACGTCTATCAAAGAACTATTCTGGTTGGATTAAAAGTACAGGGTCTTTGATTATATTTACGTGGCTTCTGGAGCCTTTATTTTTAAAGACAGAAAAAAATGTTTTATATAAAAGTTGTAGGTTTTTTCCATATTATCTTTTGAAATTGTCAGTAAAAAAATAACGCAATACAAAAATGGAAAAATATAGGCAACCTCAACTTTTTTAAATGGAACACTCTATATATTATGCGCTACAATAAAAGAACTTTGTTTTTGATTTCAAATATATATATATGTATATATATATATATATATATATATATATATATATATATATATATATATATATATATATATATATATATATATATATATATATATATATACATTGATGATATTTGGATGAACCATTTTTGAGATATTTAAGCCTAAAATATAAATAAATTGAAAAAAAATCATATTACTATCAAGAAAGCTATGAGAACAATAAAATTGTTTTAATACATTTGACGTATTGATATTGTAAAAAGTTGAAATTTATCATTTTAAGACTATTCAGAAAAACAAAGCGTCTTTTTTATGTTAACAGTAATAATGTGAAGATAGTGCAAAGGGAATATTACTTATTATATCCTTAACAACGGGTACCATCTGTAGATACTATTAAATAAATGGTAAGAAAGTTTATTGAACGAAAAAGCTTTAAAATGAAGAAAAGGACTGCAGCACGAAATGAAAATAAAGTTTTGGATATCCTGATTCTTTCAGGATTATTACTATACTATTTCTATTGGACTACCACTAACTACTTTTAATAATTTTAGAAAATCCTGAAATATCAATCTCGGATGCGGCATCTGAATAACAAATTATAAAATTTATTTAACCTTAAAATTTTACAAATTTTATCCTTATAAATTTATGGCCGTTCAGAACCTTCCTGAACAAAACATGCATACTAAATATACGTTTGAAATAGCCAGGTTTATGCAGCAGGATCCAAAGTTTTTAAATAAAATTCTATTCACCGACAAGTCTTCCTTCACTTTAGCAGGAATATTTAATCACAAAAATAAACTTTATGGGTTCAGAGAAAACCCTCACCAAATTCAGCATCATAACAATTCTATTGTTTCCATGGCTGTCTTGATACTAATATGAAACTTTTTTGTATTTTATTAATAATTTAACCTAAAATATCTTAAAAATGGTTGATTCAAATAACATCAAAATGTATATATATATATATATATATATATATATATATATATATATATATATATATATATATATATATATATATATATATATATATATATATATATATATATATATATATATATATATATATATATTTGAAATCAGAAAAAAAGATCTTTCGTTGTGGCGCATAATATACAGGGTATTTCACTTAAAATAGTTGAAGTTGCCTATATTTTTCCATTTTTTTATTGCGATATTTTTTTACTGATAGTTTCAAAAGATAATATGGAAAAAATCATACAATTTCTATATAAAGCTTTTTTTTGTGTCTTCAAAAATAAAGGCCCCAGAAGCCACGTAAATATAATCAGAGACCCTGTACAGTAACTGTTAAATATTATCCAGAGAAAAGCTGTTCGTTTTATAAATGATCCCAAACTTACAGAAAAGCTTTCTTCTCTTGCTCACCGACGAGCTGTAGGGGATTTGTCTCTCTTTTATAGGTATTTTTATGGCTTCTGCTTCGAAGAGTTGGCCAGTCTAATTTCTTCTTTGGCAGCTCCCATTGCATCCTTTTTACAGTCCTAAAGTGTTCAGACTATGGAACCTGCTGCCCGCAGAAGTTTTTCCTTTTCCCCCAAATTTCCATTTTAATCTCGTGTGAATAATCTCCCTATTACCACACTTCAGACACTTACGGTACATTAATACTTAGGCCTTAGCCTTCGTGGACTGTCCCAAGATAAAAAAAAAACTAAGCAAAATTTATCACTAAAACTAAAAATCGTCAAGGGTCAACTGTAGCAATATTAAGAAGAAAAACTAGAGACATTTTCCACTTGTACACAAAAAATGCAAAGCACACTGAGTTCTTTGCGGATTACAAACAAAAACATTAATTTATTAGTTTAAAAAAATTCTAGAAAATCCGGCAAGACTACCAACGCCTAAACTGAACTGCAGCAAAGCCATACCCCCGGTATGGCTTTGCTGCACGGCACTGCCAGCTCTCCTCGCTCCTTGTTGTCAACGTGAGCTTTCCGGAGCTTTGTAGGTGAAACTTCTGGATTGTCGGGCTCTGTAACCCCCAGAAAATCCAAACTTTTCCAAAACTTGAATTCTTAGTAAAAAGAATTACCGATGCAGGGCACAACCAATGGCGGTCCGACCAAGGACTGCTTCTGGTATCACGCATAACCGTTTTCTGTCAGTACTGCCCCTCCCTGCTGAGCGCGCAACCATCTTCCGCCATTAGGAAAATACCTCGTGCGTGGGGCCCTCAGAAAGGAACAGGTATAGGAATCTTCGTTCATAGCGCTTAGCCCCAGAAGAAGGACTCCATCGTTTGGCTTGAGTTTCTCCTTGATTCCCGATGGTAAAAGCTGTTGATACAGCACCTTCAGCCGCCTTCCCGGAAAAAACTATGTAGTTTTTTTATCGCGAGCACTTCACTGATCGGAGCTCAAACAGGAACTGCTACCAACGCCTATTTATGCGCCAAACCTTAAAATTAGGTTAGTTTGACTTTGTCGTTCTTTCTCTTTTTTTAGCAGGTAATTTATTTATGCAAACAACGTAAATAGCATGTGCTATTCTATACTGTATATGCATTCTCGACTTACTGATTTTAAAATAACAGAGAAGTTAGAAGCACTATCAGAAGAACAGATTATTCTTGTAATGGAAAAAACACTTTTTTACAGAATATATAATGTATTGTGTGGGAGTTTTCTGAGATAATTTTTTTTTGGAGATTAGGATATCGTATTTTATTACGTGCTTAGAATATTACTACAATGGTACTTGGAGAAATTTGTTTCGAGAATATTTTTTGCACTGCTAATGTACCAAAATGGTATCTGTGATATATTTCCAGGGCATATTTTTTCATGAAGACAGGAAAAAAATTATAAACATAATCTGTTAAATGTCATCTTTGTTGCCTGTAGTATCAGGTGTACCACAAAGTTCGATACTGGGTCCGCTTCTGTTTTTGATATACTCGGCAGATATTTTGAATCGTATAGAGATTGGTTCTTATCAAGCATAGGCTGATGATATTCAGTTAAAATATAGTTTTCTTCCTTATGAATATCATAACATAATCAGAGAGCTAAATATTATTAATGATCTATCAAAGAAACACAACCTTTTATTGAACCCTGAAAAGTCACAGGTTCTCTACTTTGGTGGGGTCAAGGCTGCTCGCCTTAGCGAGAAGGTAGACATAAATATTAATGGACAAACTGTGCCGGAGGTAAAATCAGCGAAATCGTTAGGGGTCGTAATAGATGGTGGTCTTAAATTTGATGAACATATTAACTTCCTCATCAGAAAGGCTTACTGCAATTTAAAAATTATATATGCCAATCGGGAGATTCTGTCCAAGAAACTTAAAGTCATGCTTGTTGAAACCCTGGTACTTTCATTTTTTAACTACTGTTCATTCGTTTATGGTCCGTTTTTGACTTTGCATATCGGGGGAAGGATTTAACAGGTTCAAAATTCATGTTGTCGTCTTGTGTGTTCCCTGCGCAAATTTGATCATGTATCAGAAAATATCAGGGATTTGAAATGGCTAAATATGGCAAATAGGAGACGGTTGCAGTTTGCCGTTTTCTTGCATAAAATTATGACCTCTGGCATTCCTGACTACCTGCGCGCAAAACTAATAGCACGCGACACCCTCCATAATAGAACTATACGCAATGGAAGTATGTTGGCGGTACCGAGATATTTGACGACTTTGTTTCGGAGTGGCTTTACTTATCAGGCTACAAATCTCTACAATAAATTACCAAACGATATTAAATCTTTAAGTGTTAAGGCTTTTAGGAGGAGATACCGAGTATCTCTTTTTCAATCACAGTAGTTTTAGGCTTCCGCATATTATTCTTTAGTTGCTTGCATATGTGTGTTTAAGTGTGTGTAATTGAAAATTTATTAAATCTACTTATATTATCTTATTTTTAGTTATTAGTTATATTTATAATCTGTTTGTCATTTTACTTTAATATTGTGAGTACTCCAGTCTGTTGGGGTTGTATGGTGGAGTAGCCGATTACTAATTGGCTAAATATCGCCCTAATATGGTTGGCTGTGATAGGGTTAATTTAAAAATCTTATCTTATAGATGTAATATACCTGCGTTATTATAACCTTATCATTTAATAAAAGATGATTATTATTATTATTATTATTATTATAATCTGAGAAATGTTTTTTAAAGGGGCTGGAGCCTCCTAAAAGGGAAATCCGGAAGGTGGTTATAAACCGATATTATTTAAACGGCTTCTCAAGACTAAAACTGCCGAACCATTTATTCCTCTTTACTTCCCTTGAGACATTAACGGTAAGTTAGTACTTAGACTTCGAGGAATGTCACAAGATTTAAAAAAACTAATTTCGACTACATAACAACAAACCATAGAACTGCAACAAAATTGATATATTTACCTCCCGTAAAGAAATTTATGAATACATATTCATAACTAGCATTTAACAAAGTGCAAATAATGCGTTTTATATGGTTAGTTAATTATCTGAAACGTTACAAAGAGGTGCCATAAAACCGCAGTAAAAGCCATGGTCGGTCTACAAGAATTTGCATAAAATGTAAGAAAATGTTACTTTCTCTGGCGTAAAAAATATTTTTTCATTAACTTGTCAGTCTTACAATTGATTCTCTGCGGCTTTTATAGTTAATGTACCCACATGGTCGCCAAAGTGTTTGCTTTAAAATGTGTTATAAATACAGGATGTCCCAGAATATGTGGGCAATCTCTCGGAATCTAATAGAAACCCTAAAAATATTATGACAAGTTTCCATAAACGTTTTTCTTACGAGCCTTCCCTATGGAGATACAGGTACATAACGGACGCCCCTGGAAATCGTTTTTGTTTAAATAGCTTTTAAAATACTGGGCGTAATTTAATATTTTTTTAATATGATGTTTACTGGGTAGGTCTTCTTAAAATGAACTCATTAAATCATATTTGGCTTATTTAGTTTGCCAGGGACGTACTAGTCCTGATACAATAATAGCAATTTTTTTAACACCCCGTATGATAAAGGCTCAGCAATATTATTTTTCAATACCTTTAACCTTAAACTAAAAAAAAGGTATTCTTGATTAACATCGGTAAAATCAACTGTTTAGGAGAAATAAAATATCATGGTTGGTAAATTTGTTTACATTATAAAGGGTGTTTTCTAATTGTACGTCAATATTTAGGAAAGCAATTTTTAAGTCCATTTTAGGAAGAAACTTTTATATGAACGTATGTCCTAAACGTCTTAACTTTTGAGATACAGGGTGGTAAAATTTTAAAAAATAAATAATTTATTATTAATATCTGTAATACCACTTTAGATATTTTAATGAAATTTGATATAAATGTACTATGTATCAAGAAGCATTTTTTAGTGTACCACATTTTTTTTTATCTTCACCAGTGGCGTTCGTACAGAATTTGACCTGCCTATTTTGGCAAATAAAAAAATGTGGTACACTAAAAAATGCTTCTTGATACATAGTACATGTATCCCAAATTTCATTAGAATATCTAAAGTGGTATAACAGATATTAATATTAAATGATTAATTTTTAAAAATTTTACAACCCTGTATCTCAATAGTTAATACGTTTAGAACCTACGTTCATATAAAGTTTTCATCTTAAAATGGACCCAAAAATTGCCTTTTTAAATATTGACGTACAATTAAAAAACACCCTTTATAATGTAAAAAAATGCCAACAATGATATTTTGTTTCTCGTAAACAGTTTATTTTATTGACGTCGACCAGAAATACCTTTTTTTAGTTAAAGGTTAAAGCTATCCAAAAATAATATTGTTGAGCCTTTATCATACAGGGTGTTAAAAAAATTGCTAATATTGGAGCTTTAAATTAATGCGCCATAACCCTATAAATAGCGTTTGTCGATTTTCTAAAGGTAATGTGATGGCCCACTAATGTCAGCGTCTATTAATTGACTGTGTCTATCACCATTCGTTGGCCCGATATTAATCCTCAGTTAACGGTTCGACACAAAAAAGATATAATGATATATCCACAGTGGCCTATTAATTTAACTGAGTTACAAATCCAACGTTATTAATTAAGCATTGGCCCACTGCATTTATTCGTTACTCAGCGAACGTTAGATCGTGTTTGTTTGCCCTTTGCCTAACCACCGACAACTAAAAGTGAAGCGTGCCATCATAACCTAACTTTTTCAGAAGCTTGATAATTTTTGTGAATGATTAGGGATGACGTGATCGGAAAGTTTATACCGTTTTTCGGCAGTTTTTGTGTTTTTTTGGTGTTTTGGCAAATGAAAAGTATATTATGGTGTTATTTTATAGTTTTAGAATCTAAGTTATTATTATATTTCGTATTATTATTGGCTGTTATGTTAATTCTGACTTTGTTTCGTATTTTTGTAGTTAGACTATCTTATGACATCTTAAATTCATCTGCAAACCACATTGTTTTAAGTGCCTCGTTTGTCTTGTTGTGCTCAAGGCAATATATTATAGTTTTTTATGTATTCATATTTTTTTTAATAAAAATCAAAATCTTTACATTTTTATTTCATTTGGTTTTCCAATGGTGTTCCAACAGTAAGCCTAAATAAAACACGGTAAATATTAGTTACTATTTAGCTAATATCCCAATGATTTTTCAACAGTGGCCCTAAATGAAACATCGGTAAATATTAGTTACTATATTGTTAACACCCCAATGGTTTTTCAATAGTGGGCCTATATAAATATATCATAGGGCCAATATGTAGAAGTATTGGCAAAGTGACTAATAAGTGTCGATGGGCCGGTGTGCCAAAAGCAATAAGGGCCGACGTTAGCACCAACATATATTATGTTAATGGGCAGTTGAATAATTAAATGAAAAAGTATATTGGCCCATTGATTTTTCATTATTCAATGTTTATAGGGAAGACTACCCTTTTTATTTAATTTGAATTTTTTATTTTTCAATTTTACTCTAAAATATAGTATTCATGCATTAATTACATTACCCCAAGGTTTAACATTTTAAATTGATCCGTTCAAAAAATAAAGAGGGGGGCGTTAAAGAAAAGCACTGTATACCTAATTTATTACAGGGTACACACATATTACATGTAGTACAGGTCTCTATTCGACAAAACACCTAAAATGGTTAAGGCGTCAACAAGTAATTAAAAACCCCAGAATTTTATTTAAAAACCAAATTTCTTTTTAAATATCTTTAGTAGGGTAATTAATAGGAAACTTAATGTATTAAACATCTGTTATAATTATAATCATAATTATCTATGTTATTTAACCCACTTCATGTAATTTTTAATCAACATAATGAAGCAAAATTTAAATAAATACCTGTGTGCTTATACTCGATAAGACCAAGAATCACTTTACAAATACCAAAGAAAATTTTATTAAAAGCCATCATAATGTTAAGGTTACATTCAACACGACTTATTTCTGTGAAATATAAATTAAAACATCATGTTGCAAAGCGCAATTTTGTCAGTTTAAGATAGTTACAGTACACGTCAAAAAAGAGAATTGACCTTAAAAAAGTAAATATTTTTTATATTGATGCAGATTTCTTGGCCGAAACCCATTTTTCATAAGAATTGTGTGTGGTCCTTTAGCGAGTATTTACAGAAGTCTCGTTTACTTATTTTTTAAAGGCGCTTTACAAAAATGTCACCTATATTAAGATCTAAAAACTAAATTAAAGCGGGAAGGAAATTAACAATATATTTTGGCAAAAAATTTTATTAAAAGATATTTTAAAGAATCAAGAAAGATTCTAAATAATCTTTTTCTGAATAAAAAATCCGAATTCTCATAAAATTAATGATTCAGAAAATCAGAAGAAATAATTAGTGATGACGTCACTTTTATACGTTTAAACTTTTTAGAGCCGATCACTATATCACTAAAAAACACAACTTTATCGTGTGCGACTTTATACCCAGAAACGTTAAAATTGGTAAGCACGTTTTTTAAAAAAAATTGGACCGTTTTCTTTCCCCTTTCTTGTACAATTTTGACGCTTTTCTTTTCTTTCTATTTATTGGTTCGGTTGCTTTCAAGCGCGGTACATCCTTGTCACCAATCTACGAAATGATTTTAAAAATCTTTATTTTTGGGAACATCTGGTATCTTCTTAAATCTTTGACTGATTTAAAATGTCAGAACCGTTTGGTTTTTAGATGTGTACATTTTTTAAAATCCTATCTTACTATCTGAAAAGCCAATGACTGTTTTAACAATCGAATAAAAGACAAAGTACCCTGGAATGGCAGTAAATCCTTCTAGTCCTTTTCCAAAAACATTAGTCAAAACTATTGCACAAATTCTTTTCCACCCCTAACATTTGAGAATAAAATTGTTTCTACCTCTAAAGGAAGAGCCAAACTTTTTGTCGATTATATTACCACCCAATTGTTCCCTTAATTCCCTTGTTAATCTTACCGTTCCAAGAGTTGCAGTATATTAAGCGTATCCTTTCTTTTTCTAATACCAAAAAAACGCCTGAGCTGAATAGAACATCAGCAATACGCATTAGTTTGTTGTGACAAGTACAGACCCCTAATTTTTCCCATTGTGATGTGATGTTGGCTTTTGCGTACCTGGATCACCTGGAAATATACCTTACTTGACAAATTGTTATCTGTCACACATTTCAAAATTATATACTAGAGAAGGCGAGAGTAATTACTCTATTTGAAGAAGGTGTTTCTCTGGGAAGAATAGCTCAGCAAGTTGGGAAACCAAGAAGCACTATTCAAAGCCTCAGAACTAAATGGGAAAATACAGGATCATTGGAGAGAAGGGCTGGAAGTGGTAGAAGCAAAAATTCCAACGAAAATCAAGATAATGATCTGATAGATTTTTTGCGAAACAATCCATTTCAGACAGCTGTAGAAGCACACAACCAAACTAATTTTCCTGGGACAGTAAGAACGGCAAGAAATCGTATGAGGAAAAATTGGGAATTGAGAAGCAGTGTGGCTGCTAAAAAGCCATTTTTGACCGATATGAATAAAGAGCAAAGAATGAGTTTTGCACTGGAATATTTACCGCAAGGTATGGATTTTTGGGAAAGGGTAGTATTTACCGATGAGAAGATTTTTCAATCTTATTATAGCGGGCAGATTAGAGTGTATAGGCCGCAAAATACACGGTACGAAGTAAGATATACCCAACATGTTAAAACAAGTGGAAGATTTTCTGTTAATGTATGGGGGTATATGTCTTTCAGAGGGCTAGGCATTTGCCACCGTATTCGAGAAAGATTTAATAGTCAAGCTTATAAACACACACTCCAAAATGTTATGTTGCCATCGGTAAACAATATATTTGAACAAAAAAATTTTATATACCAGCATGACAACTGCCCCGTCCATACAGCAAGGAGAGTTTCGGACTGGCTACTGGAAAATAACAGTTCATTGTTACCTTGGCCCTCAAGAAGCTCTAATATCAATCCAATCGAAAATGTTTGGGAATATATCGTAAAGGAAATTAACAAGAACAATGGTTTCCATCCACAAAACTGTGATGATTTGTGGAATAAAATTGAAGAAACCTGGAATGATTACAATGTTCACCATGCACAAATGCTGATTGCATCAATGCCCACACGTTTAAACTTATTAGTGGAAAAAAATGGTGCCGCTTTGAAATATTAAGCCAGTGTTTTTTCTTTAATATTTGAATAAAATAAACTATATATTTATTTCGGAATCATGAGCATTTTATTCAATATTAATTAAGGTGAGAAAAAGGTAAAAAGCCAAGTTTACCAAAATATTCAAAATTGACATAAAATGTTAACCTAAGTGTACGAATTTTTATTTCCGTCACTGTACATTTATTATTTGCCGTAATAAAAATGGTAATGAGTTAATTATTTTTAAGCCTTTCTGAAATTATATTTTCTTTAAGCAAACGCAATTAGGTTTTATTACAGGTAATAGATAATAATGCTTCACAGTTATTTTTATTTAAAGATGCAAAAATATTTATATTTTATTATTTATTTTATGCTGATTTTCTGTGAGCTCTATTAGTGCCCATATATACAGAGTGATTCATGAGGAAATGTCAATACTTTAGATACGTAGTTAGGGTCCAAAAATAAACATAAAAGTCCATACACATATGGGTCCGCAAGGCCTTCGTTTTCGAAATACAGGGTGTTAAACTTTAAATTTATATTTTTTTACTTTTTTTTGTTTTGCTAAACATAATTTAAGAACAATAATTTTATTAAAAATTAAAATACATGTTGTTTAATTATACATTTTTTTTATTTTTTTAAATTTTGCAATAATAAAATCAGATGCGTCGTAATTTTTTAAAATCCAAATACCTCGAAAATGGTTGCTCATATCAACAGGTATACCTTTTTGACGTTAAAATGACAAAACAATTATTTAATCTACTTAAAAATGTAATACAGGGCCGTACCAAAAAGAAGTGATTGTTCAAAATAGTAAAAAGACGTGTAGGTGGCACCCCCCTACATGTAAGAACCGTACTAAGATAAGGTTCAAATCCGTCATAAAAAAACCCTCGGATACCAATTTAGATTAGGATAGATTTTATTTAATAAACATAATAATTAAATAAAAACTTTAACACCCTGTATTTCGGAAACGAAGGCCTTGCGGACCCATATTTGTATAGACTTTAATGTTTATTTTTGGACCCTAACTATGTACCTAAAGTATTGACATTTCCTCATGAATCGTCCTGTATATATCCTGGGACCTGAATCGAAACGACCTCTTCTTGCCTGTCTGTCAAGTAACTTAAAGAATATGTTGTAATATTATAAGAAAACTTGCTTACCTAAACATTTCAAATAATAAAACATTCACATTAAAAACCCATAAAAAAACAAAACCAAAATCGCTTTTATGAAAATTAGGTGTAGATTTCACCCAAGGAAGTTTAAGGGTGTATGGAAGCCCTATGCTATGGCCCATTCGATCAAAGAATGTCCAGCCCAGTATGAAAATAACTGTCAGAGTTGGCCCCGCCGATTCTGCGCAATAACAAAATTCCACGAAATAATTTAATGTGTTGCCTACTTACACACTAATTAATCAGTGTGTAGTTAGGCAACACATTATACTTTTATGAGAGCCGGCATACAGTTTTTGGTGCGTATGGAAATATATCCGCGCTCCACTATCAACCGTCGTCGTCTCATCATTCGTGATTTTCGTTGTGGTTTGTGCCCTTTGCGCCGTATTAGTTTCGATCGTTTTGCTTTGTGTGATTATATTTTGTGGTTCCAGAAGTTTTTTGGATTAATAAAAACCTTCTTATTTTAGTGATTAGTGTTTATTAGATTGTGACTATAATTTTGTGTTTATTGTTTGTTACTTATAATATCGTAACAAAATGACTAGAAGTTGTATGGTTTTGTCTTGCAAATCCAAGGGTAACATACCCGGCATTTTTTACTTTAGGTAAGTATTTCTTATATTAAATTAGGTGCTTCTTATGAGTAACGTTAGGTAACCGAATAAATAATAATATATGAATTATGAATAATAGAAAATGAAAATTTTATAGGAAATAGCAGTGAGAAAAGTAAGGCAATCTTAACTATCCTTTAGATGATTTCCACAATGTTTGTGTATTTCTGTGGATTATTAAAAAGAAATAAAGTTTACATTTAGTTACTTTTATTTCATTTAATAATTTAGTACATTTGTTTAAAGGATTAAAATTATTAATTACTGGGCAGACCCGGCAAATTTTCATATATACATGTCTCTCTAATTGAATAAAAGAAAGTACAATTTTATGTTAAAGCTTCTTTTTGCTTTTTCTGTTTTTGGTTTCTTAATCTTACATTATCAACTTTTTAAGCTCGACATACTGTAGACACATAATATTTAACGGATACTGTACAATGGATACCTAGGTACCAAAGGTTATTAAACATTTTTAACCACTGTTATTCTGTCTCATGAATGTTTGTTATTAGTGAAAAGTTTATGCCTAAAAAGCAGTTATAAAAATTTTCACTTTTTAATGTACAACCAGAATCTTAGGATTAGATTAAACTCATTTACACTATCTTGCCCTTCTTTTATCACCAAATTGGTATTAAGTACATGAAACTATCATACAATGTTTAAAATTTATTTTTAAAAATCGAGTTTTTATTTATTTACAAAGATTTTTGGTAAAAATACAAAACTTCCAAAAATGTCGACCATTTAAATAGAAGGCTGTAAAGTGGCGCCATCTGTTCTTTCCATATTATATCAGATGATAGAAAATTCAATATTACACAATAATTTTAAATATTTTATAGTAGTATCGTTTAATAACCAACAATTTTGTGCAAAAAATTAAAAAAAACCGTGAATGTTTGAATTTGACATTTGATGATGTCAACTTTATATATAGTAACAAAGAATTATGAAGTCCGGCCCTGACCTACTATTCATTGCGCAAACTCCGCGGGGCCAATCGCCCTATTCCTGCTGCCCTGCACGCCTGGACAATTTTGTTCTACAGTATTGGTTTCCATACACCTTTAAACTTCCTTGGTTCCACCAAAATAAATTCACATCCCGTAGTTTCAAAGAAGCAGTTTTTATTTTAAAATTTAGAACCGGGACCAATGCTTATAATATTAAAACTTTGCAACAAAACACAATTTCATTTTTAGAATTATGTATGGCAGATCACAATTATTATTATCGTGTTGAATGCAACCTTAACATTATAAAATATGATGGCTTTTAATATTTTTTCTTTCTATTGGTATTTGCTGATTCTTATTATTGTCTCATATATAAGCGCCTCATTATTTATTTATATTTTGCTCCATTATGCCGATTGCAAATTAGATACGGTTAGTTTAATAACATACTTGGGTATAACAGATGTTTATGGGTTTGGTTTCAGGCTTAAATTGTATTTGATTGTGAACAGGAAAAAAATGACATAGTAAAGTTGCACAGAGTTTCTTAATAGAAATACCTTCTAACTGAGGAGGACTAAAATTTAAACTGAAATTTGGCTGAAAATATAAAATTAGGGGATTTCCATTTGAAAAAATTGACTTTTTACGTTTTTTATCAGTTAATTTTTGTACTTAATTTTTAGCCACCCTGTATTAATTTACACCCAAAATATCCAGTTAGTATTCAAAATTGGCCCTCTTTGCACAAGGAATTCAACTCAAATGAAATAATAGAGTATGCCGTATAGGAAAAATTTCTTCTTATTTTGAGGTCTGCAAACGTCATTTTTGACATAAAATTCAAGATATTTTGAAAACGGTTAGACTTAGGTATAGCATATTATACACTAAATATATCTAGAATTTTCTGGGAAATCCAAAAATGCAATAATATATAGGGTGTTCCATTAAAAATAAGAAAGTTAGCATTGACTTCCTGTATAACCGGAAGTGCCACCATATTGAAAATATTTTAGACGAGTTGCTCTTATTGATATTAGTAAACCACCAAATTTTCAAAATTTTCCGTTTCTATGTTTTTGAGAAAAATCGACCGCGTCGGTTCGTCGTTGGACACCTGTATATATTATAATATATATATATATATATATATATATATATATATATATATATATATATATATATATATATATATATATATATATATATATATATATATATATATATATATATATATATATATATATATATATATATATATATATATATATAATATATATATATATATATACATACTAGCACTTGTCTATAAGTTAAACCAAATATCTGCCATCACTACTAAATAGTCGCATCGACAGATTTCTTAAGATAAGTGGCATTACCAAGCAAAGTTTCCGGTATACAACCATTAAGTGAGACGTCAGTATATTGATGGAATTTTTCTGATAAAATTCCAAAACTACGCGTCGAATTCCTTTTTGCAAAGAAGTATGTGAGTATGTTACAAAGAAATATCAAATAAACATAGTGATCATATGAGTCGAATTTTAGTAATGTTTGATTTTGATCAGGAATAACTTAAACATTTATTTGAAGGGATGGCAGCTTTTTTGTAGTCAATGTCTGCCGATGAAAATATTAAAGGAATGAAACAGGTTATGAGATGTAGCTGCTTGTATTATAGAACTTAATAAACCGACGAAATACAGAGTCTCCAAAAAATACGTGTACAAAATTGTGTGACCAACTTCTGAAGTTAAAATAGATCGATTTAATTTGTAAACTTAATTATATGCGAAGATTCTTCGTTAAGCCGGTAAGGAGAAAAAAATAATAAAAACATTGAAGTTTTAATAACCTAGTTGTCGGGTATAAAAAAGTGAATGTTTATAAAAGTGACGTTATAGAGAAATATTTAAAAAAAGTAAAATTCGTATTAAAAACAAAGCTACCACATATTCTATTAGTTAATAGTGATATTGTTCAAAATTAGCTTCCATTAAAGAGGTATCCGAGCTCCGAGTCAATAAACCTAGCTAGTGTTCACTGAAGTCTTGGGAACTTCTTTTTAAGGAGCGCCCCACAAAAATAAGTCACACATTTCAATTTGAAAAACGTGATGGTCATTTTACTGGTGCAACATTTTCTTTTTCTATTTATCGATTGGGGTATTGGTCATAGTCCGGAAGCCACCGCAAAAAAGCTGGCCAATAAAAGAGACACATGAAACATTTGTTTTTTATATTCCTTTGTACTATAGTCAGTTCAATGCCGCACTGCTGCCTCAGCGTAGCGGGTTTAAATTGCATCTTTGTTTACCTAAAGAAAATCGTGAAAAATCTTTTTTTCAATATATCTCAAAAACTATTTATTTTAGGAAAGAAAGGTACCTAATCAACATTAAGGGTCTAAAAAAATTCGTAATTTTTGTTTTTTAATTTTTCTTTGTAGTTTTTTTTAGGGTTTAAGATATTAACGATTTAAATTTAAAATAAAAACGCAAATATCTCAAAAACTCAAAGATCTACGAAAAAAAACAAAAAATATGACTTTTAATAAGTTCTTTAAAAATTGTTGTATATAATAATATGTAATAATAAACGAGATATAAGCAAAAAAGTGCAAGTAAGTATACCAACTGCGATCCATCTAAAAAAATTGATTTATAATGTTCTATTCATTAAACGAAACAAGCTTCAAAACATTTTATTAAACAAATTACGTAGTTTTATTACACCATTAATTTTAATTTCATATTTGTTTCCCTAAAATCAATGGTTTTAGAGTTATATTGAAAATTTCCAATCTTCTATATAGACCAATCAAATTTCTATACCACACAAATGTCATTTTTGACTTTATACAAAAAAACTTTTAAATTGTAACATTAAACAATTTTGAGTTTCCACCCGCTTAATGGAGCACTTTCAGAATTAGTTAAGCTGGTTTACATCTACAAATTTTAACACTAAAAGTCTGTCAAACTTTTGTATTTCTATTTTCCCACAATCTGTACATGACGGTGACTTTATAAAAGTAAATTATGTATGTCTTGCCCGAGGTAATGACGGCTGAAATTCTTAAAGCTGCTAAGATAATAAGTAATAATATTCATTAAAAAAAAAGTATAAAAAGAAAATAAATTTGGTATCAGAACACTTGTGATTAAATAAATATTTGGATTGGGTAATATTAAAAGCAAAAAATCTTTGGTTTTGTCGTGGGCGGGCATGACAGAGTTTGGTGTTACGGAAGCAAAGAGAAAGAAAACAATAAATGAGCATTGGGATCAATTTTCTTTTAAGAGAATGGCGGTGTAATTACATAGCTGGCTCGACAATAAACATTTGGATTTATGACCCGATCAATTCGGGTTTTAATTACCCACAAGTATTGAATTGTCTTTTCAATCTGTTTAGTACTGGAGTATTCGGAATTTAATAGAGTTAGAGTAATTTATGAGAACAACTAAGTAAAATTATGCCAAGATCAAGTTATATTTATATATTAAAACCTACAAGGTGTTCTTGAAACTTAACCTATCGCTAGTAGAAGAGTTAAAAAAATCTGACTGAAACAACCGCGTAGCTGCGAAAAAAATGATACTCACAGAAGAACGAAAACAGTCTCGTTTAATTTTTGGCCCAAAATTTAACTCCGGACACCAGTTTTAAAACGCGGTTTTTCAGTCAACGTATAATGGACAAATTCTATCTACCGTCAAGACAATACAAGATTTGAACAACGCTACACTAACGACCTTGCTTTAACACCTGGGCGATTTTCTGTTAATGTATGGGGTTGGATAAGTGCTTATGGACTTGGTGTCTGCTTGCGATTGGTGGGTAGTTTAACGCCGAATATTGTATGTATGTTCTGGAAGATATAATGCTTTCATCTGTTATACAAATATATCCAAATAACTCATTTGTCTTTCAGCAGGATAATTGCCAGGTCCATACGCAAATGCTGTGAGTCAATGGTTTTATCGTAATAATCTGGAAGTCTTGTCATGGCTAGCTTACAGTCCCGATATTAATCCTATAGAGAATGTTTGGGGCCTAATTGTAAAAAAAAATTTAGACCAAACAATTCTAATAAATTATGGAAAGTTATCCACGAGTGCTGGGATGGTACACGTTGGTTTGAACGGTCGAAAAAATGGCATATGACCAAATATTTAGGTGTTATAATTTTAGTAAAAATAGTATAATAAATTATAATTAAATATTAAATATAGAGTTCTGTTTTTATTACTGTTATTGGTTACGTTAAGTTTAAAAAATTGCGTTGTAGAAATATAATACATTAAAATAATTTTTTTGTGTTTTTGTTTTATCTAGCGGCATCAATAAGAAAAGCCTGATTTACGCAAGTATGGAAAAATGTAGTCATAAGACTTGTACCCATTTTTAGTAAACACATGTCAAAAATTTAATGAAGAAAACATCTGCGCCGTCAAAAAGACGCAAACCATTACTTTTCCGTGTGGCCCCATCCTAGATTTGTTTTTTTTTTTTTTGGGAAAATTTGTAAACAAACACTGGTTTGGTCGCCGGTAAGAAACGAATTTAAAAATGCATCATCTTTATCTTGGTATCGCCTAAGAAGCTAATTAGAGATTTTAGCACATCGCTGTTTTTGTTCCACAGACACCAGTCTAAAAATCTTCAGATAATTTTTTTATATTATGCTTAAAGTTTATAAGCTGTGCAACAAAACATATACTAGTTTTTTCATAATTACTAAATAAAATCGACTTAAAGATGGATTTGGTGCTAGGGTCATGTGTTTGGTTCTAAGAATGTAATTTTGGGTCATTTAAACCCCCCTTTTACATTAAAAGCCCAGAATTTCACAAGAATTTTTTCAACGTATTTTTGATAATATAATTATACTGGATATACTGAAACGCTAAAAGCCTTTTAGCAAATATGCTTTTTTCAAAAAAACTTACAATAAAAGATATGGTATAATAATTATTATACTATAATTAGTAATAAGGTTTATATATATTTTATATATATATATATATATATATATATATATATATATATATATATATATATATATATATATATATATATATATATATATATATATATATATATATATATATATATATTTTTGTATATATATATATTTTAAATTTTAAAAAAAAATTTAAAATTTTTTTTCTTATTGCATATCCACTCTTTGATCTAAAATCTTGCTGTCCATTTTTATAAACCGGTAAATAATTTTAAAAAAAAACCTTTTTTAAAAATTTAAAATATTATTACTTTTTCTGTAAATTTATTCACTTTTTTTTTGCCTTAATCCGGGTTGTCTTGGGAAAAAAAAGGAAAAAAAAAGGGGTTTCCAACTAACAATACCCTTCCCTGCCAAACAACAGATGGCCTACGGGAAAACCCCATAAAAAAAAAGGGACCAGGGATACATCCTTTGTCTCGGTCTCATTTGGGAAAGCTTAATTGTACCCGGTAAACAATGCGACGATCGACAATTCAATGCATGACGGACCTGTTTCTTGTTGTAGGAATCGGTATGTTGCGGAATCTTCTGAACAGATCCGTGTTGAAAAAAATTTTTTGACCATATACGTTAATTAAAAATTAATTATACTGGTTAGCTGTACGACATCTTCGCCTTAATCTTACTTCAAAGTCTTGCCCAAATTTTTTGTTATGCATTTTATTCCTTTAAATTAGAACTAGCCAATGTTCATCTTAAACACAGATTTCTTGTCATACTTTGGGACAGTTCTGTACGAAAAATTAAAGAACTTCGGTTTAATGGCTTATTTGTAATTTGAATTTTGCTTAGTTGTCAAATTATAATTATCACAAAAAGTTTTTTTTACTTTAAATAAAAAGTGATTATATCGTTTCCAAGTTTTCTTTTGGCGAAACACTTGTTTTTGGTGATTTTAGTGTTCATAATAAAAGTTGGTTAAAATCTACAGAAACTGCCCCTTAAGACAAAACATACGAAACTTTCACAGTCAGTAACTCGTTTACCAATCTTATCATAGAAACTCAAACTATGATGGGGAGATTTCCTCGAGTTTCCAGTCATACTTTATATCCAGGAAAAAAAACTATTTTTTTTTTTTTTTTCACAAAAAATTTTTGGGGTTTTTTAAAAGGGTACTACTATAGAATATTTAAAATTATTGTGTAATATTAGATTTTATATCATCTGATATAATATGGAAAGAATAGATGGCGCCACCTATTTAAATGGTCGATATTTTTTAAGTTTTTATTTTTTTCCAAAAAACTTTGTAAATAAATAAAAAAACGATTTTTTTTAAAAAAAAATTTTAAACATTGTATGATAGTATTATGTACTTATCACCAATTTTTGATAAAAAAAAGGGGAGGATAGGGAAATGGGTTTAATCTAATCCTAAGATTCGGTTGTACATTAAAAAATGAAAATTTTTATAACTGCTTTTTAGGCCTATATTTTTTACCAATAACAAACATTCATGAGACAGAATAACAGTGGGTTTTAAAAAAAATTTTGTAACCTTTGGTACCTGAGTATCCATTGTAACAGTATATATCCGTTAAATATTTGTGTGTACAGTATGTCGGCTTAAAAAAAAGATAATGCAGGATTAAAAAACCCAAAAACTAATTTATTTTTAAACAAATGGTATTGTCTCGAAAAAACCCCCCTCCGATTTTGATCAAATTTGGTATACAGGGGGTTTTTTTTTGGGCAAACAAATCTGAAAAAAAATCTTTTTGGCAACGTTTGCCGGAAAACTTCATCATCAAAATTGAAAATTAAACTAACCTCATTTTTTTTATATTCTCCCCTTTTTTTTTAAAATTCTTGATTTTTTTTCTAAAGTGGCACACGATATTTTATAAAAAAACCTTTTTAAAAACCCCTTTTTTTTTTATTTATTTTACATCTTTTTTTTCCCTTAAATTGCGAACTTTAAAGTTCAAAGGCCCAGCCAAAAATTTTTTTTTAAAAAAAAAAAGTGTAAGAAAAAGGGAAAATAAACATAAAAAAAAATTTGTAAAAAAAGGGGTTTGTGAAATATTGTGTGCCAATTTAGTGTAAAAATCAAAAATTTTTTGCAAAAGAAGGAGAAATAGTGTAAAAAAAAATTTTTTTTATTTTCAATTTTTATGATGAATATCTCGAAAAAAAAAATTTTTGAAAAAATTTGTAATCAGCGCCCCAAAAATTACCAAAATTGCTTTCTTTCATTCAATTAGAGGGACCTGTATATATTAAAATTTGCCCCCTCTGTCTAGTAATCAATAATTTTGATC